>CALYCR020000368.1:0-18410 GCA_944470395.2 Schistosoma turkestanicum
GCAACAGGAACAATCCAGTTCGAGATGATGAACTGATATTTTGCAAATGAACAATTTACGATATGGTTTTCCTTTTTTACAGAGTAACCCTGTAATTTTCGTTGAATACAATTCGGCTGCCCCACCTGTGTTCTCCTTCACTACAGTGGTAGTTAAAAATACTGTTTACATTATCTTAGAACAGTGATTTATTCATATATTTAGACATATACGTTGATCATTACAAACTCAAAGCATTATTAACCTACACTTGTTAAACCTTATCGAACATAGGCCATCGACTAGGGTTCTCCAATTAGCCCTGTCCTTAGTTCTCTACTCCAGTTGTTCTCAAGTATTACTCATTCTCTTGATATCTGCCTCCGATTATTGGAGCAATGTGTTCTTTAGTCGGCTTCTTCTTTCTTACTCTCAAAACTAGCTACTTGAGAGTGAAGGTAAGAGTAGAAGAGAAAATCTACATGATTACCACTGCGTTACTGTTGAAATCACAGATTGATCAATATTAAATCACCAATAGAATTCTGAAAGTATTACATGTTGATTTCATTCTAGTATGGACTTCGTCAGCAACACAGATCCAAAGGAGTGGAATCAAGGACGTACGGTTCTTCGTGTGAAGGTTGGACCTCTAGACCAGTTAGCCAGTATCCAACAGTATTATTGTCTAAGTTCAATCAATCAGTCATATTACATGCGCATCAGAGGTCAATTAATCTATGTGGTTATTTCCAAACAGTAGCTGCAACCTCGACGTGGTGGTCGAACATGATTATTGTGATGACCCAACTGAGCTATATTGGCTGAAACATAAGTTGCTGCAGGTCCTACCATGCCAGGTAGATCGATTGGAGGACGGTGCGACTAAAAGCAACAGCAAAAGGTCTGAGGGTGAAGACGTACTGCTGACCGTAGAGGGCGTGAAAATAGCAAGATGTTTCGGTCAGACAACCAGCATCTGCAGCGATGCTGCCTTCTCACAAGGAAGGAAAGGGTTAGAAAAGGTCGATTTTAAACATTTTACATCTCACTATACGTCACGGATCTCCGTCTCCGGCGGTAAAGCCTTTTAAACAAGAGCGGAGCTGACACTTCGAAAACTTCTCATAAAAAGACCGTATATGATCGGCCTCAGGCAGTTTTCCCTTGGAACCTGCAGTAACGCTACCAGGTCGTTAAGACCAACACTAATCTACCTTCCTTTTCATGTTCTTCAAGAAAAACCTTTCCATGGTGTGGGCATCCGGGAAGTGACATCCGCCCTCATACCCGTAACAGCAGGCGAGACCGATTTGGTCATAATGAAATCCTTCCTACACCCCCTAATATCTCTCTTATCTGTACGACTAACTCTTCTTACATTCATTTATCACACTGAACCCCTAATGCAAACGTTTGGAGTTTAGGAAACGTTCTTCCCGGTCACCTGAAACCTTGTTATAAACTACATTCTGGGACTTTTAATGTACGGACATTGTACCAAATAGGATAACATGCTTCCTTAGCTAGGACTGTAAAATCTCGAGTCAACTATGTATGCTGAGTCTCGGAAACACGCATGCAGGACCCGAGTGGCGTCATTTATTTGACCTCATCATGTCAAAATAAAGAATTCTCTAGATTTTATCTTCATGCTGCTTGCCGAGACCTCATTGGTGTATATATAGCATTGAATTCTAAGGCAGAATTAGCTCTCCTAGACTGGATCCTAATAAATAGTCACCTGTGCGCTGTCAAACTAAACAGGACAGTAAGGACTCGGAAAGATAGAGACACCCGTCGTTGCCTCTTCGTCGTATCTGCGGTTCAGACGAGTTGAAAGACGAGTTCTATAGAAAGCCTTCTGGACTCCTCCAAAACGTTAGGCGCTCTGGTATAGTAATAATGGCTGGTGACTTTAATGCTCAGGTAGGTAGACTAAGTGAAAAGGAAAGACACCTGGGTGGACCTTGGGGTGTTACGGCTCAGATGACAGACAATGGCGGCCGTCTTTTTCAACTGTGCTCAGATAATCACCTATTTCTAGCAAACACCAACTTTAAGCATAAGGGAAAACATCTTCTGACCTGGCCATCCCCAAAGTCCTCACAATGCTGAACCCAACTAGATCACATCGCCATCAGCAACCGATGGAGGGGTTCGATAAAGGACTGTCTGTCGTTCTGGGGCATATGTTTACTTACAGATCATGCCCTAGTGCGAGCGCGTATTTCTCTTTCGAGTTACTTGTCATAGGAAAGACACCAAGAGGAAACCTCTCAGGGCTCTACTTAATGATAATAAAACTAAGAATATATTTCAGGAACAACTAGAAAAACAGTTCGGAAACCACATAAGTGGTGCCCACACTGAGACAGCTTGGAATGAAATCCGAAAAGCTGTAGAAACAGCAGTGATATCTGCTAGTAAGGTTAACCATAAAGCTAGAATGAAGCCATGGATCTCAGTTGCATCCATCGAACTGATAGAGGCTCGTAAACTTATCCCACCTGGCTCTGAACATGACGAAGAGCTAAGTCAGCTTCGTCGCAGGCTGATACAAAGCCTACTCAACGACCGCGAAGAGCGGTGGATGGCGAAAGCAAAAGCAATGGAAAAGGCAGTGGCGATCGGCAACAGCAGACAACTTTCCCGCCTAAC
The DNA here is from genome assembly GCA_944470395.2 of Schistosoma turkestanicum. Taxonomy (NCBI): domain Eukaryota; kingdom Metazoa; phylum Platyhelminthes; class Trematoda; order Strigeidida; family Schistosomatidae; genus Schistosoma; species Schistosoma turkestanicum. The sequence continues at coordinate 2,641 of CALYCR020000368.1, forward strand.
CAATTAAACCGGATTTACAAATCTATCTGTAAGCGAGACTATCTCAGAAAAGGATGGCTGTATCATTCATTCTCAACCCAGGAGATTGGATCAATGGGTAGAACACTTTAAGGATCTATTCAACTTGCCTTCAGTCACACTTCGGTTGACCCATGATCTCCAGTCATTCTGAATGGCAAATCGATATATTCTAGTTAAACGCCACCTCGACCAGTAGCGTTCGAGTAGAGAGCTTGTATAAGGCTAATGCAATTCTTTGGTACACCTTTCAATGACAGACACTGCCACAGTACCTCACGATCCACTGAGTCAAATGCCGCTTTCAAGTCCAGGAAGACAACTATTGTAGGACGCCTGAATGTGTGTCTGTGTTCCAGGACCTGTCTTAGTGTGAAAATATGGTCTATACATCCACGTCCAGGTCTCAAACCAGGCTGACTTTCTCTAATCTGCTCTTCACGAGCTCTAGTTAGGCGTCTAAGGATTATCGAGGTTAACAGTTTAGAAACTATATTAGTTAGACTTGTTTCCCTGTTATTGTTACAAGAAGACTTTTGTCCTTTCTTATAAATTGGGACAATCAAGAATTGAGACCAGACGGATGGGATTATGTCCAGTTCCCAGATTCTACCTAAGATCTCAGCCAACCTAGCTGCTAAAACTGGACCACCATTCTTAAAAATCTCAAGGGTAAGCCTATTAGGACCCGCAGCTCGCCCTCGCTTTAGATTTCCTAATGCTTTTTCAATTTCATTAAGACTAGGCGGACTTACGTCGACTTGCCATTCAGGATGACTGGAGATCAAGGGCAACCAAAGTGTGGCTGGAGGCCAGTTGAACTGATCTCTAAAGTGTTCTGCCCATCGATCCAATCTCCTTAAATGTATTTCTAATGGTGGTCTAACGATGGTTGCCATCTTCAAAATACTTTAAATTCCATATCCATTTTTCTATATTCTTAGCGTCATGTCAGACATTTTTTAGTTCAATCCCTACTTTATTCACTAATTGAAATACAAGTTTGGCACCAGTATTATAATACAATTTACAATAATGCATTACGGGGTTGTGAAGATTGTTAAGTTACACATTTTTGAAACCATGAATCGATCAATGTTAGACTAACACCATTAGAAACCTGGAAGAACTGAAAGACGGCCGTTTCGTGCTGGTATGGGACTCATCACTGGCAGTACGCATCCACGACTCCTGCAACCCGCAGGATTCGAACCCAGGACCTTCGGTATTGTGCGCAAACGCCCTAACTGCTGAGGAGTCCCATACCAGGACGAAACGGCCGTCTGTCAGTGCTGCCAGGTTTCTAATGGTGTTGGTCTAACATTGATCGATTCATGGTTTCAAAAATGTGTAACTTAACAATCTTCACCACAACGCCGTAATGCAAATTACCTGTGCTCACTAGTGACTAGCTTCATGAGGAGAATCTTCTCCGAGTTCTAGTGAGAAGACGTGACCAGTGAAGTTCAACCTGTTCAGGTGTAGGCAGTGTCTACCGAAGACTATGTATGAGGTTGCGCAACTCCGTGAATTTGATCAAGTTAGACATTAACACCGTTGGATGCCGGCTCAGTGGTCTAACGGTTAGGGCGTTCGCGCACAATACCGAAGGTCCTGGTTTCGGATCCTGCGGTATGCAGGAGTCGTGGATGCGTACTGCCAGTGATGAGTCCCATACCAGGACTTGACGGCCGTCCAGTGCTTCCAGGTTTCAAGTGGTGGTCTAACATTGATCGATTCATGGTTTCAAAAATGTCTAACTTAGCAATATCATAAAATTGAACATTGATTGATTATTAACAAACATTTAAACAAGAACTTTTTTTTCCATTGTTATCTATTATTTATGCCAAAGAGATATAAAATTTATTGGATAATTAAAACAAACCCTACTTCTAATCAAATAGTAATAATAATAATAATGACATAATATCAGAAGAAGGAAATAATTTTTCATTTTTAAATTACGTAAGCAAGCACATCTATCAACAGGTTTACCATAAATTGATATGATTATTTTTGGTGAAAATTTTCGAATATTTATTGACTTACTTACTTACTTACTTATTGATACAATACAGTTTTTTTTGAAAAAAAAATAGTTGTATTATTGTATGTGTATTTCGCGCATTTTTACGTTTTTTTTTCCTTCTAGAATAAAAAATATAGAGAAAGATAAAACCACCATCAATTAGGAATAACTGCAACAAATACAACAACAACAAATTTAACAAAGTACGCATCAAAACTAAATCATAAATCATAAATAAGCCTTGTGAATAATCAATCCATCATCCTCATAAAAATCAGCATTATTATACAACAAGTGTGAATAGTATTTTTTTGGGGGTTTTTTTTTGCAAAAATCAGGCTACAATATTTGGGTCGATTTATCCAGTTAGTTAGTTAGTTGGTTAGTTGGTTAGTTGGTTAGAAATTAAAGCGGAGCAGAAAGAATCAGCAGGCGAAGAAGAATAGTGTATATCATGGAAGGAAATAACAACACAGGATTGTGATAATTTTACAAATTGTTGATGATATCCATTGAGAGAGAGATAGAGGTTAAGCTGGTTGATTTGTCTGTTTGTTTCTCGCTCATTCTTTTTTAGTCTTCTTTCTGCATCGCCTGTCTTACTCACTACTAACTAACTAACTAACTACATTCATCTTACTATCATCATCATCTGAATGTGTCTGTGTCGTTCATATATCTGTATATGTCTAGTATACTAATAATAATAAATAATATTTTTATGGGGAAATCTAATACGTAACTCATAAACACACACCTACACACACACGTACACACACACATATATGTGTGTATAGACATAAAGATATTTGGCGAAAACTGAATGAATTGAATGACTGGGATAAAAATCAATAAAATGCGTGGGTTATTGCAGTATTTTCATTCATTCATTCATTCATACATAATAATATTAGAAATTATTTATTTCTGCATATATTGGGATGCCATCCATCATTCATCATTCTATATAACAACATTCACATTATACAATGTTGTATTTTGGTGTATTTTCTTAAATCTTAAATATTATTTTATCAATAATGTATAATAATAATAATAATAATAATATATGATTGATTATCATGGAATATAAATGAATTGTTGATTATATAATAATTATTATTAGTTCATTAGTAATCATTGTAGTTTGTTTTTATACATTAGAAAAAGTAGTTGTAGTAGTAATTAATCATCATCATCATCAACCACCTCATCAACATCAACATCATCAGTTGCAGCAGCATAATCATCCTTATCCGTTATTTATATATTTCTTGAAAAAGTTTCTCCTTTTATTGAATCTAATGACTAATTATTGATAATAAGAAAAAGAGTGTATTGTAACATTGTTACATAACACCAAGGACAATATTCGATAATTTCATTTTGGATACTTACTTGGAATTAATCGAAGTGTGATCTATATTCCGCACTCACTCACACACACACACACACCGTGTTGGGAGCAAAATCAACAAGACAATTTATTATTTATTGTACATGTGTTTAAATTACTCAGGAAAATGGATCTAATATATATTACCTGGTGGATTATGTCTAAAAACTTTTGATAATAAATGGAAAAAACGATATCAATTTGATTACTATTAGTGGTATCGATCAATTTAGCAATAATTAATAATCATACTGATTCACAAGCTGATGGAAGTAAGTTGTATTTCTATGTAATATTCTTTAGTTGTTTAAAATGGTTAGTAATAATCTTCATCAACGTTATTCTTGTTTACTCTGTGTAACTGATTGTTGAGTAGTGGTGAAGTTTGGTTCTCTTTAAACTGAGTGGTTTGGTTGTGAGGCTTTTATTGTTTAGTTCATCTTTTGAACAACATCATCACCGGAATAAACTTCAGATAGAAGTGAAATATTCGAATTTCTCAACACATATAACTTGTCACTTGTTTTGTGTTGATGATATTGTTCAGAAGAACAATGAAAGTTTCACAATCCAGCTGAGAGAACCGAACTCCAACATAATCATCCACCTGAGATACAAATTTTCTCCACTATCTCAAAGTAAGTCATAGTTCTAATAATGACACGATGGCAATTTTGGTGACTTGTGTTCGAATCCATCTGTGAACACCGGTTTGTTCCTTCAAGATTACAGTTATTCTTCAGTTATGAATGTCAACTAGCCGAAAATATGGGTTGAGTAGAGCTTTCGATCATCATCGACCTTCTAACAATCCTATTGTCTGTTGCTTTAAAATTAATGGAAACACAAATTGGTTGAAGCCAGATATTAACACCGTTGAATGCCCGCCGCGGTGGTCAAGAGATCAAGTATTCACACAAGAGATCGAAGTTTCTGAGTTCGATTCCCATATGTGAGACCATGAATGCACACCATGGGACCATACCATGTTTCCCAGGTTTCTGATGGTAACCTAGTTAAGTTCAGTTTGTAATTTCAACGGTGAAAATATCGATGTTTCTATATGATGATTTTACGTGGGTTATAAAATTTTCCAATGTTTATAATCAATTGTTTTGGCTACGACAACTCATTCACTATTCAGAAAAAAAGTTGAATGTATATCTGACTTTTGTACTAAATTCATCCTTTCAATACTCCCCGCTTGATTAAATCAACCGATTACAAAACCCGTTTGCGATGTATTTAAAAAGAAATGGTTGTATATCTTCGAAAAAAGTTAAGACCACCATGAGAAACCTGGAAGCACTGCAAGACGGCCGTTTCGTCCTGGTATGGGACTCCTCAGCAGTGCGCATCCACGACTCCTGCACCCCGCAGGATTCGAACCCGGGACCTTCGGTATTGTGCGCGAACGCTCTAACCGTCAGACAACTGGGCCGGTGTCTAACTTGACCAAATTCACGGAGTTGCGCAACGGTTAGGGCGTTCGAGCACAATACCGAAGGTCCTGGGTTCGAATCCTGCGCGATGAAGGAGTCGTGGATGCACACTGCTGAGGAGTCTCATACTAGCACGAAACGGCCGTCTTGCAGTGCTTCCAGGTTTCTAATGGTGTTGGTCTAACATTGATCGATTCATGGTTTCAAAAATGTTCTTTTCACTGTATTCTTTAAATTATCTAAACACTTTTTGGGAGTAAATATCATCAATCTTAACTGTAAAATTCTAGCTTTTTTATATCTCAACTCCTAACCGTTAATCATGATCATTTTTTAAAAAGAGATTTTATGTATTTATGTCATTTTCAAACGAACGGCAATAACTTACTTTTCACAAGCTCATTCCAGGTGTCATTGTGAAGGTCATCTGTGGATAAAGTACACTCCAAATCTGTAAATTATTTTGTTAAACTCTATGAAATATAATCATACTGAGAGTTCAATGTGAATGATAATGAATTTTGATTTAAATTAACCTGCATAATCCCTTCTCTAGTGATTTTTTTATTACTCAGTAACGTTTGTCATGCAGTAGACAAATTTGAAATCATCAATCAATCATTATTAGACCACCATTAGAAACCTGGAAGCACTGGACGTGACCAGTGGAGTTCACCCGTATCGGTTGTAGGCAGTAACTACCGGAAACAAATGGATGGGGTCGCGCAAAATCCTTAGATCAATCAGAGTTAGACATTAACACCGTTGGATGCCGGCCCAGTGGTCCAGAGGTTAGGCGTTCGCTCACAATACCGAAGGTCCCGGGTTCGAATCCTGCGAGATGCAGGAGTCGTGGATGCGCACTGCCACTGATGAGTCCCATACCAGGACGAAACGGCCGTCTTTCAGAGTGCTTCCAGGTTTCTAATGGTGCTCTGTCCAACAATGATTGACTGATGATTTCAAATGTGTAAATACACTAATCTCCATAACTTTAATTGAAAATATAGTAAACATGTTGTTTACATGTTCAATGGTAGAAAGGGACCAGAGGGTAATGGCAATCGTCAACACGATATATATATATATATATATATATATATATATATATATATATAAACTGTTGTGAACGAATTGTATTTAACGAAAATTACAGAGTTACTCAGTAAAATCGGAAAACCATATCGTAAATCGTTCATTTGCAAAATATCAGTTCATCATATCGAACTGAACTGTTCCTGTTGCAAAACATCAATCGATTGTCACTATTCATGCGTTTCATACAAATTCCATTGTGTTCCCGCTCTTCCTTTCTTGATCTCAGCCCCATCTTCTGCTGCTGTCAGACATTACGTTGACACTCACGTCATATACTACTTATAAGTAGCTCACACCACAAAACTACCTTATGCGACTGAAATTTGTATTACTCAGTATTTGGTAGTCAAAGACTTTCAAAGAACTATTCCATTTTTTTAATCATATTACCTGATGCTGAAACAAAATTTTTTTTACTTACATATTAATAATTAATCTCATTGATTTTCAGCGATTTTTTTTTCTAAGTCTCAAGTTCAAAAACCACACCCTACATATTTTTAAGTTTTTTTAATCAACTGGAAAGAAAGTGAGTATTTTCTGTCATTAAACTTTAAGCATAATTCACATTTAAGTAGCTGGTGGCCGATTTTGTTGACGTCGAATTACTGCGTGTTCTTAAGCTCGGTAATTAACTCGTTCAGACAATCGTTGCCAAATAGCGTCTGACGGTTTATAAATCAGAAGATGAATACGTTTATTCGGGACACACCACAAAGCGAAGCGGAGAAGCAGTGAATAAAACGAATGAAGCAACGTGAACTGGAGAAGGCTTTTGAGCCAACTCCTAGGATTACAATGCGAACGAATGGCGAAGCGAATTGGAGAAGGCCAGTGAGCCAACTCAAAGAGATAGAACATGACTAAGAATAGATAGTCAGACAAATGTAAGACAGACATGCGATCAACGAGACAGGATGCACACACATGAATAAAAGCGACGAATGATTGACAAGGTCAAATGACAAGTGGTGGGACACGTCATGTGAGCTCCTCACACAAACCAGACAACAATAAGAACGAATGGTACATATGAATTGTTGCTCCCAATACAAATGACTTGGTCAAATAAAAATTAATCGAAAGGGCTTAACCAAATTAAATGTAAACGAACTGGAATATTATATGTGGAGGCACTACATAAGTAACTAGTGAACGAGTGATGAATTGAATTGTGACTTTTTTTAAAAAAAAATTAAGAACACTTTTGTTTTAAACTATAATAAAAGTGTAGTATGATTTTAATCAATCAGTAAGATAAAACAAGATAAAATTGATAAGATATGTATTTTCTAAATAAAAATTGAAATTATCAATCAATCATCGTTGTTAGACCATCATTAGTAACATGAAAGCACTGCAAGATGGTCATTTTGTCCTGGTATGGGACTCATCGATGGTAGTGTATATCCATGACTCATGCTACTCGCAGGATTCGAACACAAGACTTTCTATCTTGCGTGCAAATGCCTAAACTCTGAACCACTTGACCAGCATCCAATAGTGACCAATGTAGGGATTTTGCGTGACCTCAGTGCTTCTAGGTTTTTAAAGATAGTCTAAAATAACCATTGATTCATGATTTCAGTGTGTAAACACAATGATCTCCATAACTCTAACTGATTGTATCACTCGAAAAGTTTAACAAGATGGTTTTTTAAAAGAAACTACACTCAATTTATTGCTGCATTGATCAAGTCTTGATCGAAATCGATTAAGTCGATTAAAAAATTCTAATCATCATAAATCAACCGTGGTATAGTACAGCCATTAGAAACCGATTACTAGGTAAGGATGGCAGATCAATAGATGAAGTGGTGAAACTTCATTAGTTGAGGTGGTTGGTACATGTGTTACGAATGCCCAACCATCGACTGCCTCGATGAGCAATGTTTTGTGATGTAGGAGTAGGTTGGAAGAAAGTAAGGGGCGGCCAGACCAAAACATGGCACAAATTCATGAAGTCACCGACAACTGGAATGAGTCATGTTGGTAGATGTAGACTACCTGGTTGGGGTCCGCGAGGTGAAACCTTGAATGACATGGCTCAAACTCGTTTGCAGTGGCGCAGGTGCATCCAATTTTTGTATCCTCTCAAATCCTAATCTTCTGGATTCGTCAACACATCTACGTTTGTCTTTCTAAACTTATCTCACTGAATTATACTTCTTGAATAATATCTTCGAACCCTAATCTTCTCCATTACTTCTAATACTTCTACTATTGCTATCACTTTGTGATTCGAACTGACAGTTTTATCTCTGTGCTAATGTGGTATGGCAACCTGAACTGATGTACTTACGTACGAAGTTCTACGTTATAACTATCTAAATGACTGACTGAATCCTGGTACAGTTTGATCCTCTCTCTGAGCTGAATGTTATTTGATTGTGGAGTTTTCAATGTTTTCTTCTGAACAACAACAACGTCATCAGAAGCACGAAGTTTAAGTAGAATTGAAGTATACGAATTTCATCACACATAACTCGTACCTTGTCAAGATCGAGGTCAACAGGACAAAGTAGGTGTCATCCGTGAAGAAATTTGAATACTTTACTTCAATCTGAAGTTTGAGATGAAATTGTTTAAATGAAAGCTTCATAATCAAGACATCCAATTCAGAGAGAGAGAATCAAACTCCACTATATTTATTCATCTGAGCTATACATTTTCTTAGGAATTATTGAACATTAAATCCTATTGAAAATCGAATGTAGTAATTGTTTAGTCATTAAGTCTATTTTTAAATCATTATCCTTATGAAATATTTTAATTTTGATCAGCTTGTTGTTAAATATGACAAACATCCCGTTATGATGATTATTAACAACTGTTTGACACACACACACTCTCTCTTCACATGTCTAAACTCTACCAGGAATAACTTAAAGTTAGTCACTAATGAACTGTAGTTTGAATGTAGTAGTATGAATGAAAATAAATTTTTTGGCAATTCATTTAAACATCGAAAGATTATGGATCAATATTCAATATTATGGATGCATAGATGTGTGGTGCGCGCTACTTATAAGTAGTATATGACGTGAGTGTAAACATAATGTCTGGCAGCAAAAGATGGGGGAAGATCAAGAAAGGAAGAGTGGGAACACAATATGGAATTTGTATGAAACGCATGAATAAGTGAAATGTCATACAATGGATTGATGATTAATTGAAGATTTGCAAATTAACGATTTACGATATGGTTTTCCTATTTTACTGAGTAACTCTGTAATTTTTGTTAAATACAATTCGGTTGCCCTCACCTGTGTTCTCCTTCACTACAGATGTACACTAATGAAATTTATTCATATTGTTTTCTGACTGAAAGTTTAAAATCGTCACACTATAAATTATTTGATTAGAACTTTACAGATGTATGAACAATTCGTTTTATTCTTGTAACGTACGAAGACATCTTAATTACTTTCACTTACTCCTGTTACCTCCAGTGGAGCATATGCCACTGACTAGTTTTCTCAGACCTACTCTATCCTGGGCTTCCCTTTCCAGTTCTGTCCAATTTTTGTTCATTCTTCTCATATCTTTCTCTATTTCTCAACGTATTATGTTCCTTAGCCTTCCGCTTTTTCTTTTGACTATGAGGGTTCCAAGTAAGGGCTTGTCTCGTGACGCAGTTGGATGCTTTCCTCAGTGTGTGTCCTATCCACCGCCAACGCTTCTTCCTGATTTCCTCCTCCACTAGAATCTGGTTTGCTCTCTCCCACAGAAGGTTATTTCTGATAATTTCTGACCAACGGATTCGAAGTATTTTATGCAGACTATTTTAAATGAACACTTGTATCTTCTGGATGATGGCTTTGGTAGTTATCCAAGTTTCCTCCCCATAAAGTGGAACTGTCTTGACATATGTATTGAAAATTCTGACTGATATCGGTTGAACGTTGTTTGGCGTTCCAGATGTTTTTCAATTATACAAATTCTGTCCTTGCTTTACCAATCCGCGTCTCCGCATCCGCATCAGATCCACCTTACTCGTCAATGGCGCTTCTCAGATATGTAAAGGTTTTTTCCGTCCTCCAAAGTATCTCCACCAAGAGTGATTTGGTTGGTAAATGTTGTGTTGTATCGGATAATCTTTAAAAGTCTATTTACAATACACGTAGGTTTTTGACTATCGTTTCTGACATCATTTCTGATCACTCTATAGATTTTCGATCTCTTGATATTATTTTCTCTATGACTGGAATTTGATGTATACTACTTATAACTATACTAATTATACTACTTTTAACTATCATCCACTGAAATGCATGAAATTAAGATAAACTGAATAATGGAAGCTAGAAGTTTGTTAGCATGAGGGTTTCAAATGCTGTAGATGAATGAAGTTTCAAGCTAAAATTTAACAGTTATTGACATAAATCTGATTGGTTCCTTTAATTCAAACAAATTACAGTCATATTGAATAGTTTTACATTTCAATAATTCTAATCTTGTTTATTTAACTCAATCTAAACTATTTGATAATCAGTTAATCAATAAAATATCTACGAAACCCTCTTCAATTACAGTCAACTCACTAATCCGATTATTTTAATTTTCGTTCAAGTATTTTGAAGTTCCGGTAAAAGTATCAAATACTGGTGACCTTGAACAACTTAACAGCCAATCAAAAAAACATCAACTAGTTATCGAATAATCAGCACCTATATACCATGAGATATCAGTAGAATCATAAATTCGATCTCATGATTAAGCAACCATTACATCTCCAGTTATTTCTTGTATTGAAATAAAAATACAACTTGAAGTTTACATCTTAAGGTTTAGACTAGTGATTTGAGTTAGGATTATCACTACATAGAGATTCCATCATCAGTTCACACTGCAGAGAGGTGTAACAGCAGTAAGGTGTTTCCCTCAGACAACCAGCATCTGAAGCAATGCCGCTTTCTCACAAGGAAGGAAGGGTTAGAAAAGGTCGACCCTAAAAATGTCACACCTCACTCTACCTCACGAATTTCCGTCTCCGTCGGTAAGGGTGCCCACTAAGGGCTTTTAAAAAAGAGCGGAGCTACTACTCAAAAATCCTTTCATAAAAAGGCCGTGCGTGACCGGCCTCAAGCAGTTGTCCCTTGGACTCTGCGATCACACTCCCAGGTCTCTAAGACCAACACTAATCTAACTTCCTTTTCAGGTCCCTCAAGAAACAACCTTCCACGGTGTGGGCATCCGGGATGTGACAACCGCCCTCATACCCGTAACAGCACGCGAGACCAAATTGGTCGAAATCAAATCCTTCATACACCCACACATACCTCTTTCTCACCACAACTAACTCTACTCACATTCCCTTATCTGACTACACCACTAATGCAAACGATGCGACTTCACGAAACGTCATTCCTGGTCTCTTGAAACCTCGTTCTACGTTGACTGACTGACTGACTGAACTATGGTGCTGAAAACTTAGACTTAAATATTAAGAGTCAGTCAAGAGTTCTGATTTCACTTCTTCAAATGAGGGTTGGTGTTCTCCTCACATATTGAAAACTATGATACAATACTTTGTCATCCTACTGTTTACACATTTAAGAAACTTAAGGTTGAGATTCAGAGTAAGTGTAAGGAAGGTAGGAGGATATGATCAAGTGTCACTGAGCTCACTCTTCACAAAGCATTAAATCACAGCAAGTACTTTACCAAACAAAAATATGACTACAGATCAGTTTTAATTTGTAACCTAGTTTAAGCACCATCTTCAGTAAACTTTCTGGTTTCGTAACATGGATTTTTACTACTGACTTCAAGCATCATGGAGATCAAATATTGCCAATATTTACTTCAATAGTAGGAACCTATAAGTTATCGATCAGTGCACTTTAAATTTCAAGAAAACTACATCAAAAGTTCTCTTAATGATAATTGGTTCATTCAAGGTCAACAGTATGTCATGCTTTCATCTTTGACACTTAAGTTCACAGAATTATAGATGTATAAGTTTTTCTTCATACTTACTTTGTCAATATAATTTATTTATGTAAATGAAACCAATCTTCATATCTTCAAGTACTGTAGTATTATAATAATCTAAGAAAATTTGCCTAACCACCGACTACCTCAACAAATGTTATTGTCTGTTGTAGGAGTAGGCTGGAAGAAAATTAAAGTTGATTCAACTAAATCAAAGCAGAAATCGATGAAGTCACTGAAAAGTGGACTGAGTCATGTTAGTACGTGTTGACTACCTCCTGGTTAGGGTCCGTCAGACGATAGTAACCAATGCATTGATACACAACCGCATTCGGAACATGCTTGCATTGTTGCTTAGGCTATCTATTTACTAACAAGTGATAACTCTTCTAATATAACACAATATAAACTTACTTACTTTTACTTACGCCTGTTACCCCCAATGGAGCATAGGCCGCTCACCAGTTTTCTCCAACCAACTCTGTCCTGGGCTTCCCTCTTCAGTTCTGTCCAATGTTTATTCATTTCTCTCATATCTTTCTCTATTTCTCGGCGTAGTGTGTTCCTTGGACTTCCTCTTTTCCTTTTGCCTTGAGGGTTCCATGTGAGGGCTTGTCTCGTGACGCAGTTGGGTGCTTTTCGTAGTGTGTGTCCTATCCACTTCCACCGTTTCTTCCTGATTTCCTCCTCCACTGAAATCTGGTTTGTTCTCTCCCACAGTTCGTTGTTGCTGATGGTGTCTGGCCAATGAATCCGAAGTATTTTGCGTAGACAGCTGTTAATAAACACTTGTGTCTTCTGAATGATGGCTTTGGTAGTTCTCCATGTTTCCGCTCCATACAGTAGAACTGTCTTCACATTTGTATTGAAAATCCTGATTTTGGTTTTGTTTGAAAGTTGTTTGGAGTTCCAGATATTTTTCAACTGTAGAAATGCAGCCCTTGCTTTGCCAATGCGCGCCCTCACATCTGCGTCCGATCCACCTTTCTCGTCGATGATGCTGCCCAGATATGTAAAGTTGTTAACGTCCTCGAAAGCATCCCCATCAAGCGTGATTTGGTTGGTGCATGTTGTGTTGCATCGGAGAATTTCGCTTTTCCCTTTATGTATGTTGAGACCTACTGCTGCAGAGGCTGCTGCTGCACTGGTCGTCTTCTCTTGCATTTGTTGTTGAGTGTGCGATAGAAGAGCCAAGTCATCTGCGAAGTCCAGATCGTCCAGCTGCGTCCTAACTGTCCAGTTGATACCGTGCTTCCCTCCAGATGTTGACGTTTTCATAATCCAGTCGATCACCAGGAGAAAGAGAAAGGGTGAGAGTAAGCAACCTTGCCTCACACCGGTCTTTACCTCAAAAGTCTGTCAGCTGACCTCCGTGAACGATTTTGCAGTTGAATCCATCATAAGAATTCCGTATGATGTTGACTATTTTCTCAGGCACACCGTAGTGTCGAAGAAGCCGCCACAGTGTTTTCCTATCCACGCTATTAAATGCTTTCTCGTAGTCGATGAAGTTGATGTAGAGTGGTGAGTTCCATTCAGTTGATTGTTCCACAATGATCCATAATGTAGCAATTTGGTCAGTACATGATCGATCCTTACGAAATCCGGCCTGTTGATCTTGAAGTTGGGCGTCTACGAAGTCCTTCATTCTGTTTAACAATACCCTGTTGAAGACTTTGCCCGGTATTGAAAGAAGAGTGATGCCTCTGTAGTTCTCACACTTGCTGAGATCGCCTTTCTTTGGTATTTTGATGAGGTATCCTTCTTTCCAATCTGATGATACTTGTTCCTCATCCCAAATCTTCTTAAAGAGAATGTGAAATATTTTCGCAGTTGCTTCCACATCTGCTTTCATTGCCTCTGCTGGAATGTTGTCTGATCCTGCTGCTGTGCCGCTCTTGATTTGTCTGATGGCTATACTGATCTCCTCAATCGTAGGTGCGCCAATATTAATTGGGAGGTCCTTGGATGCTGCTTCGATGTTGGGTGGGTTCAGTGGAGCTGGTCGATTCAGGAGTTCCTTAAAGTGCTCTACCCACCTATTTCGCTGTTCGTCAGTGTTGCTGATTATTTTCCCTTCCTTGCTTTTCACTGGTCGTTCTGGTTTACGATAGTTCCCGGCGAGCTTCTTTGTAGTTTCGTACAATTGTCTCAAGTTTCCGTCTCCTGCAGCCTTTTCCGCCGTCATTGCTAGATCTTCCACATATTTTCGTTTGTCAGCTCTGATGCTCTTCTTCACTTCCCTGTTTGCTTCTGTATACTCGGCTTGCGCCTTAACTTTCTCTGCTCTTGTTCGGCTGACATTCACTGCTGCCTTCTTGTTCCTCCTTTCTTCAATTTTTTCAACAGTACCAACAGAGATCCATTCCTTGTGATGCTGCTTCTTGCGACCAAGGACCTCCTGACATGTTGAAGTGATTGCCTCCTTAATCCCTTTCCAATTGTACTCCAATGTTTCTTCCTCTCCATTGAGTAGATCCTGAAAGGCCTGGAACCTATTGGTGAGGGCTATCCTGAATTCGTTGAGTTTTACGGTATCCCGAAGAAAGGCTGTATTAAACTTGTGTGATGTTGTCTGTCCCGTTGTCCAGTGCTTCTTTAGCTTCAGTTTCATTTTGGTGACCAGCAAATGGTGATCTGAAGCTATATCAGCTCCTCTCTTGGTTCTCACATCCTCCATGGTCCTTCTGAACTTTTTGTTGATGCAGATATGGTCAATTTGGTTTTGAGTAGTGTGGTCCGGTGAAATCCATGTGGCTTTGTGAATGCGTTTGTGCGGGAATATTGTGCCACCGATGACTAGTTTGTTGAAGGCACATAGGTTTGCAAATCTCTCACCGTTTTCGTTTCTTTCTCCCAGTCCATGTCGTCCCATGATGTCTTCATATCCAGTGTTGTCCATTCCAACCTTGGCATTCAGGTCTCCCATAAGAATCGTCAAATCCTTTGGTGAACATTTCTCGACGATTGACTGCAGCCTTTCGTAGGATTGATCTTTATCATCGTCATTGTAGTCATTGGTAGGTGCATAACATTGGATGACGTTCATCGTAATGTCCTCTTTCTTTGTTTTGAAGACTGCTTTAATGATGCTGGGTCCATGAGATTCCCATCCTATTAGTGCCTTTTGTGCATGTTTGGACAGCATCAATGCAACTCCTTGTGTATGTGAAGCATTTTCCTCTTCATGACCAGAGTATAACAGCAGTTCCCCTGAAGCTAGTCTCAGTTGTCCTACTTGTGTTCAATGTGTTTCACTGATTCCAAGCACCTCTAGGTTGTATCTTTTCATTTCCGCCGCAACTTGAAATAGACTTACAGCCTCCCACAATGTACGAACGTTCCATGTACCTAAAAAAATGGTTGCTCTGGTTGTCAGAAGAGGCATCGGCCCCATGACTTCCGAGGGAACTCGGCTTTCATCACGAGACGTCATAATTCTTCTTCCAACTCCCAGGGCAGAGTTAAAATGGTTTGAATTATTTTTTTCTGGTTAGCGTTTTTTTGGCAAGTGAGATTTCAACGGAATGGGGTCGCCAACTCCATGTCCAACCCTCCTCCTTTATCCGGGCTTGGGACCGGCAGTAGCCCCTAAGGTTCTACTGGCGGAGTTAACACAATATAAAGGTTATCCTTCATCCATTCCATATCTTTTCCGTGCACTATACATCTACGTATATATATATATCAGTCAGTTGCAACGTAGAACTTCGTACGTATGTACATAAGTTCATGTTGCCATACCACATTATTAGCACAGAGACGCAAATGTCAAATCAAATCCCATAGTCATAAAGATAGTAGAATATATATATATATATATATATATATATATATATATATATAT
>CALYCR020000369.1:0-14232 GCA_944470395.2 Schistosoma turkestanicum
GTCAGGAAGCGGGAATTTACCAACAGCACTTAATGTGTGTCTTTGTACCTTACTACATTGGCACTGTAAGCAACTTCTGGTCCAACGTTTTACATCCGAGTTGATTTTAGGCCAAACGAAGGGTTCCGTTATCATTTTAGTGGTGGCTCGTATTCCCGGATGTGAAAGTTCGTGTAACTGTCGAAATACGTGTCGTCGACTGGCTTCAGGTTCAAAAAGACGCTGATTTCCAGTTGAGACGTCGCAGATTATCGATCCGTTGGAGAAAGGGATAGGTACCAGTTTGAGGATCAAGTTAGACTTTTCTTTGCAGGCTTCCAGTTCTGCATCGTCTACTTGAAGTTTTGCAAGTGTTTCAAGATTAATATCCTGTGTTGATATCCCTGCGTGGTAAGGCATCGGCGACGACGTTGCTTTGTACTTTGATGTACTGGATGTCTGTGGTAAACTGAGAAATATAATCAAGTTGTCTGGCTTCCCGAGGTGAATGTCGATCATATGATACGTTAAAGGAGTAGCTTAGAGGCTTGTGGTCAGTCATTATAGTAAACGGACGTCCTTGTAATAAAAAACTGAAGTGTTTGACTGCAAGGTAGATAGCGAGTAGTTCATGTCCAAAGGTGCTGTAACGCTCTTGTACCTGTGATAATCGTTTAGAAAAGAACGCTATGGGCGTGATGACGTCGTTTACCTGTTGTTGTAGCACTGCCCCGACAGCTTTCTGAGACGCATCTGTGCATAGAATTAGATTTGTCGTGGGGTCAGTGTTGAGGTGCTGTAGCATAGTGGCGTTGGATATGACAGACTTTGCTTTCTCGAATAAAATCTTGGCAGCGGTCGGTAAGTTTAAAATATATCATTTTTAGTTTTCTTCTTCTCTTGGTTATCAGCTTTTAACATGTCAGTTAAAGGTTGTAAAGTTTCTGCGCAGTGTGGTAGGAATCGTCGGTAGAAATTACACATTCCAAGGAAACAACGTAATGACTTTAATGAGGTAGGCTCAGGATAGTTGATGATCGCGTCAACTTTCTCCTGTAGTGGTCTTATGCCTTGTGAGTCTATTTAATGTCCTAGAAACTCCAAGGCAGGAGCGCCGAAGATGCACTTGGAAGGGTTAATGACAACTCCATACTGTTGGAAACGATCGAAGAGGGTTAGTAGATGCTGAACATGGTCTTCGATCGATGCGCTAGCTATAAGGACATCATCGATGTAGACGAAAAAGAACTCGAGATCTCTGCTTACCTCATCCATAAATCGTTGAAACGTTTGGGCTGCGTTTTTTAACCCGAATGGCATTCTCAAAATCTTGAACAAACCAAAAGGTGTGATAATGACTGTTTTTCGGATATCTTCTGTTGCCACCGGGATTTGGTGATATGACCTTACCAGGTCAAGTTTTGAAAAGAAATGTTTTCCGTGTAAGTTAAGTGAAAAATCGTGATGATGGGGAATTAGGTATCTGTCTGGTGTCGTTTGATTATTCAAACGTCGATAATCGCCACATGGACGTCAGTCCTGATCTTTCTTTGGAACCATGTGTAGTGGTGAAGCCCATGGGCTGTTTGATTGACGGATGATATCCAGCTGCATTATGAGCTCAAATTCTTTTTTGGCAGTTTGAAGTTTGTGTGGGGGCAGTCGCCTTGGTTTGGCGCAGACGGGAGTACCAGTAGTAGTAATGTGATGCAGTACGTGATGTACAGTGCCTTCCTACCGATAGTCAACCTTGGTGATGTCGTCGTATTTAGCTAAGAGATCGGCGAAAGGTTGATTAATGGGCTAACGTATACGTACGCCATGGATTTCTTAAATGCTGCTAGTTATGCCGTTCACGTGTAGACGTGTCTGATTGTCGGCTAGTCGTTTGGCACGCACGTCTACTAGCAGATTATAAGCAGTGAGGAAATCTGCTCCAACGATCAGCTGTTTGACTTGTGCTACTACAAAGACCCATGTGAAACGTCGTCTGAGACAAAGGTCAAGCATTAGGGACTGTTCACCATAAGCTTGGATGATTGTTTCATTCGCTGCCTGAAGTGTTATCTTGCTGTGAGTGATGTGTTGCCGTCGGCAGAGGTGGAGAGGGATGATGCTTATTTTGGCTACTGTATCGACTAAGAAGTCTGAGCCCGAAATCCTGTCCCTGGTGTGAAAAAGACGGCTTCAGCATGACCAGAAGCAGTCGCCGCCATCACTGTCTGGCAGGCCAGTTTCCCTGCGTCTCTTGACTGTTTGCAGGGGAGGTGCACGTTATTGTGCAGCGTCGAGCTTTCTCGCCATACTTCTGGTGGTACCAACAAACACCAGTTGACATTTTTGGAGACTTAGAGCGGTGTCGGGAGCATGACCTTCTTCTAGAGAAAGATGCAGTTGGTTTAATGCTAATCACTGCGACCGAGGCTCGTAGCGTTTCTATCTGATTTGTAAGTTGCGTTATCTGCTCCTCAATCGGTATGTTATCTAGTCTTGATGCTTCAACAAAATTAATTTCTCGGACTAATACGTTGATTTTTTCAATGGTTGTTGTAACGACATCAACATAAGTGTCTGTGTGTGCTACCTCGATGATGATGATTGTGTTTGAGATTGTGATCCATTTTAGAGTTCGTCAAAGTACTTTAACCACCTGTTTCGCTGTTCTTCAATAATAGTGACTGGTTTGATCAACTTACTTTTGAATGAAACCTTATGTCGCTGAAAAACGCATTTGAGTAGTATAATTAGCGAGTTAGGTATGTCAACTTTTGATGTGTCTTCATATGGAGTTCAAAATGTTAGGATGATTTGGGCTGCAATTTGATAGTCAACTTGAAAAAGGATAAAGATATTCATTTTCATGATATATTTGCAAAATGATATTTCGTGGTAATGTAGTAAAATAGAATCAGAACCATAATTATCATCGTTCGCGTGTACGGTTCTGTCATGATTCGCAAAAAAAGTCATGATAAACGGCTGAGTGTAGGCGAAGTTGCTAATCCAATCGCCTCTTTCCTACCACATTGCGCCGAAACCTTGCAACCTCTAAATGACATGTTAAAAGCCGATAACCAAGAGACGAAGAAAACTAAAAATGACATATTCAACTTACCGACCGACGTTACGACTGCATTCGAGAAAGCGAAGTCTCTTATATCCAACGCCACTATGCTACAGCACCTCAACACTGACCCCACGACAAATCTAATTCTATGCACAGATGCGTCTCAGAAAGCTGTCGGTTCAGTGCTACAACAACAGGTGAACGACGTCATCACGCCCATAGCGTTCTTTTCTAAACGATTATCACAGGCACAAGAACGTTACAGCACCTTTGGACATGAACTACTCGCTATCTACCTTGCGGTCAAACACTTCAGTTTTTTATTACAAGGACGTCCGTTTACTATAATGACTGACCACAAGCCTCTAAGCTACTCCTTCAACGTATCATATGATCGACATTCACCTCGGGAAGCCAGACAACTTGATTATATTTCTCAGTTTACCACAGACATCCAGTACATCAAAGGACATAGCAACGTCGTCGCCGATGCATTATCACGCAGGGATATCAACACTTTGGTACGCAAAGAGGATATTAATCTTGAAACACTTGCAAAACTTCAAGTAGACGATGCAGAACTGGAAGCCTGCAAAGAAAAGTCTAACTTGATCCTCAAACCGGTACCTATCCCTTCCTCCAACGCATCGATAATCTGCGACGTCTCAACTGGAAATCAGCGTCCCTTTGTACCGCAAGCCTGTCGACGAAACGTATTTCGACAGTTACACGAACTTTCACATCCGGGAATACGAGCCACCACTAAAATGATAACGGAACCCTTCGTTTGGCCTAAAATCAACTCGGATGTAAAACGTTGGACCAGAAGCTGCTTACAGTGCCAACGTAGTAAGGTACAAAGACACACATTAAGTGCTGCTGGTAAATTTCCGCTTCCTGACAAACGCTTTCAACACGTTCATTTAGATATCGTTGGTCCATTACCACCATCAAACTCCTTTACTCATATCCTCACCGTGGTTGACAGATTCATCCCATGGTCGATAGCATGTCCGATTGCAGATACCTCGGCAGAAACTGTAGCAGCAGTTTTCCTTGATCGATGGATATCAAATTACGGAGTTCCCTCAATTATTACTACAGACCGTGGTCCCCAGTTCCAATCCGTTCTGTTCCAGGAATTCGCTAAACTACTGGGAGTAAACCACATCAAAACCACAGCTTATCATCCTACTAGCTAATGGTTTGGTCGAAAGATTTCACCACCAATTAAAAAGCTCACTTGTGGCCCAAGCTGTGACAACGAAATGGAGCGATGCATTACCGCTCGTACTCCTGGGAATTCGCTCAACCATCAAGGAGGACATCAGATGTACTTCTGCTGAGCTGGTCTACGGCACAACACTTACATTGCCACGACAATTGGTAGACATGGACACATCGGCACCAAGTGATCCAGGCCGATTTCCTAGTCGACTGCACCAAACTATGCAGACCATAAAAGCCATACCGCCGCGGAAGCATAATAACCGCATACATCTTGACAAAAACCTGACGACATGCAAATATGTTTTCGTTCGCGTCGATGCGGTTGGAAAGCCATTGAAACAACCTTACGATGGACCATAACAGGTAATCAAACGAACCAATAAACATTTCATTATCAACAAATGTGGAAAGAAGGAAACTATCGCTATCGATAGAATGAAACCAGACTTCTACGAGATCCAACTTGACAAAGACGACAATAACATCGATATACAAAACCTCCCGCAAAGTCACAAGAAAGCAGTTGAGGAGCAAAAACCGACCGTTAAGCCTCCTTGCTTAACACGTTCCGGTAGAGCCGTGAATAAACCTAAACGCTATGTACATTTCGCTGATTAAGATGAAAAAGGGAATCAACAAATTACCGTTATGTACGTTATATTGTTAAAAAACTCTCAATCTCCTAAATAAAAACTACTATACCCTTTTAGTCTTCTAACACGTGCATATAATAGACCACATTTTTCGCAATAACTCGTATTGTCACATTATTTTTTTACACTACAATTAACGAGTTAATTCTATTTTGGTTAAATAAATAAAACATAAAAAAATACTTTTTTACATGAAAATAAACAATCCAATTTCTGTGCGTGTGTGTTTATTAATAGCTTTGCACGTTGTTATTTTCATCAACCAGCCAAAACATTGTGTGACTGTATTTTCCTTTTTTTGTGGCATGTCATGCAACATTCACACTAGTTTTTTTTACATTAACGCATCGTATAGTATTAATGTACATGTCATACCATTCTCCACTTTAATGCATTCATTACCTTTTCTAATTATTATTCTGCATAAATGCACACACTGTACTCTCACATATTTTTTTTTGTAATATAACCAGTGTTACCTCCGGACACTCTGGGGGGAGGGAGCTATGTGGAGATGGCATGAATAAACTTATTTTGTATTTCTTCTGTTAATTTTTCACTGCTTGTACATTCACTATAAAAAATGATTGTACATGTTGTTTAAGTGTATGACCTTGAAAAACGAATAGCGTTGACTACTCACATTTATTCCGTTCTGTTGTACACATAGCACGACATCCGCTGTCTTCTTCCAACAAATACACTTTATACACATATTTCGTGTTCTCCATTGCTCATTAATGTATTATCTGGATTCTAATGCATATATTATCTACATTTATAGACTACAGTCATATTCATATCCTATTCTACGACATGACTATGACATAACTACAATTAGTTATGGAAATAACTAACAAATACCCAACATAAATCTTGGAAATTTATGCGCACTTTATTAATTTAATTGGATAAATCCTTAACTGAAAGCTGTTGATCAAACATCTGTACCAGATTAGGTTTGTGTACAACGCGCTGAGCATCTCTTCCGATAACTCATCAGTATATATCCCATAAAATATAGTCTACCGATCTATAATCCAAATGTTTGTCCAGCATTCACATTCTAGATTCCTAATCGAAATTGATTCACAGTATTAGTAAACCGTAAGTTATTATCATTCTTAACAGTCATCTACTAATACATACAAAAAATTATAAGCACACACAAATTCAATTTCGATTAGGAATCTAGAATGTGAATGCTGGATGTTTCAATGTGCTTTTCGGTCGATGAATACTTAAATAAGTAGTATATCAATAAAATATTATGTGTATATTGGTTTTTCTGGATTTGTTTTCGAATCACCATTTGTAAAATGGAGCTAATTAGTACTTATCAAGGTAAAAATATGTGAATCAAATGAAAAATGCACTCTTTACATGAGAAATTCTACCGTAGTCATTAATCATTTGCAAAATAAGTCCATTTGTTTATGTTCAAGTTATGAATCTGGGTAACGTGGTATTCGTTTGTCGTATCGATCATTGTTAGACAACCATTAGATATTTTTGGAGCTGCCAATTTCACGGCAGCATAGTAATGAATGTAGAATTAGCATTGTATCGATCATTATTATATATATCAGATGATCGTGCCTGATGGTTTTCCATGTATTTGAATGGATCATTTTACTCCAATAGTCTCTCACAAAATTAGCATGGTTTTCCGCGAGTGATCAAGTCGAGATTAACTATGATCAGCACTAAATACTAATTACTAGACCGTCAGTGAGAAGAAGAATAAATCCAAGGTAAAGAATGCATTTGCTTGTGATTTTGTGGTGTCGAAAGAACACTGAAATTACACCAGGAAAGTTTGAGAAATTAATGAGTGGCTACAACATTAAAGTGACTCGTTTCTAAGTTAAAATTCATTACGCGAACTAGAACAATCAATTCGCAAATTTGAAATGACCATAGATATCTCTATTGTTTTCCATGTCAACTTTGAAATTGCAACCCATATCAACACGAGAAAGTTGGCACATCATACCCACTAATTATACTACTTATATGCGTTCTCAGCGACAACAAGCTTCTTTCATGCCTTCATAGGTTTTATTTAATTAACGTGAACTACCCATTCACTTCAATAAGTTTACCAACATCTCAGTTGAGTGTATGCATCAGTAATAATTATGCACACTCAATGAAATCGAATATTGAATAATATTAATGTACATTGTTGAAACTTCCCTAGATTTTTTGATTTTCAGGTGAAGAACGAGAGAGAGAGAGAGAGATAATGCTGGAGGAGAGGAATGATGGTTTAGTGGAAAAGCTTGAGTAAATTGAGGAATGATAATTATTTTTCATCGAGACAACTGAATAGTTATGACGACAACACAATACTCATTGTTATCAAGTGATAAACCAGTTAAAACCGGCAAGTACTAAATGATTGTTGCATGCCGCAGTGTATTTCTTTTGAAAACAGCTTCGCATTTCACGTTCAAATGGCCGCGTACGGTCATGTACCATACGAACGACATCTTAACTTTGCTCTTCTATTACCTCTGATTCATACTGCTTCTTTTAATCAAGTCACAATAGCTCACTTACTTACATTCACTTAACATAACCTAACAATAAGTTGAACAGTCAACATTGCTTTCCCTCAACCACTTGCCACGTTTTCAAATAAACCACATACTCGGTCACATTCATTGAAGTGTTGAAATGTGGTGTCACATTGAGAGAAAGACAAATTATTTACTGGAAACTGATCAACAGAATTTATTAAGCAAATAAGCGACATCAGTCGAATTACCAAATGCATTTGTGTTCATCATACTTGATGAGATTTCCTGAATTGATGATTTCTTATATGATGATGAAAATTATTTCTAAATTGTTAGAGACAACTTGAATAGCGTTGGTAGTACATTATTCTTATTCTTAAACCCGACCGCAGCTGCTACCTTGACGTGGTGGTCGGGCTTGCCTGTCGTGACGACCCAACCGAACCCAATTGGCTGGAACATATGTTCCTGAAGGTTCTACCATGCAAGACAGGGAGATTGGAGAACGATGAGACTAAAAGCAGCTACTCAAGGTCTGAGGGCGAAGACGTACTGCTGACTGTACAGGGGAGTGACAGCAGTAAGGTGTTTCCCTCGGACAACCAGCATCTGCAGCGATGCTGACTTCTCACAAGGAAGGAAGGGGTGAGAAGAGGTCGACCCTAAAAATGTCACACCTCACCCTACCTAACGGAATTCCGTCTCCGGCGGTAAGGGTGCCCACTAAGAGCTTTTGAGAGCGGAGCTAATACTCAAAAAACCTTTAATAAAAAGGCCGTGCGTGACCGGCCTCAAGCAGTTATCCCTTGGACTCTGCGGTAACGCTCCCAGGTCTCTAAGATCAACGCTAATCTATCTTCCTTTTCAGGTTTATCAAGAAACAACCTTCCACAGTGTGGGCGCCCGGGAAGTGACAACCGCCCTCATCCGTAACAGCACTCGAGACCAAATTGGTCGAAATCAAATCCTTCCTACACACACACATACCTCTCTTCTCCCGACGACTAACTGTACTCACATTCATTCATCTCACTGCACCACTGGTGCAGACGAAGCGAGTTCACGAAACGTCGTTCCTGGTCTCTTGAAACCTCGTTCTAGATTACATGTTGGAGCATTTAATGTACGGACATTGTGTCAAATAGGGCAGCAGGCTTCCTTAGCTAGGACATTAGAATCTCGTGCCATCGATGTATGCTGCGTCTCGGAAACGAGCATACAGGATCTTAGTAAAATCAATAACCTGATCTCACCTTGTCAAAATAAAGAAGCAGTTGGATTTACTCTTCGTGTATCTGGAAGCACCGTTGCTGCTTCCAGGGGTCTCGCTGGCGTAGGTATAGCATTGAGTCGTAGAGCTGAATAATCTCTCCTGGACTGGGTCCCAGTAGATAGTCGTTTGTGCGCCGTCCGACTAAACAGGAGAGTAAGGACTCGGAAGTATAGGGACACTCGCCGTTGCCTTTTCATCCTATCTGCCTATGCCTCCACTGACTGCAGTTCAGACGAGGTTAAAGATGAGTTTTATAGAAAGCTGTCGGACTTCCTCCAGAAAGCTAGGCGCTCTGATATAATAATGATGGCTGGTGACTTTAATGCTCAAGTAGGTTTACTTACTTACTTTCGCCTGTTACCCCCAATGGAGCATAGGCCGCCCACCAGTTTTCTCCAACCAACTCTGTCCTGGGCTTCCCTCTCCAGTTCTGTCCAATGTTTGTTCATTCCTCTCATATCTTTCTCTATTTCTCGGCGTAGTGTGTTCCTTGGACTTCCTCTTTTCCTTTTGCCTTGAGGGTTCCATGTGAGGGCTTGTCTAGTGACGCAGTTGGGTGCATGTTGTGTTGCATCGGAGAATTTCGCTTTTTCCTTCATTTATGTTGAGACCTACTGCTGCAGAGGCTGCTGCTACACTGGTCGTCTTCTCTTGCATTTGTTGTTGAGTGTGCGATAGAAGAGCCAGGTCATCTGCGAAGTCCAGATCGTCCAGCTGCGTCCTAACTGTCCAGTTGATACCGTGCTTCCCTCCAGATGTTGACGTCTTCATAATCCAGTCGATGACCAGGAGAAAGAGAAAGGGTGAGAGTAAGCAACCTTGCCTCACACCGGTCTTCACCTCAAAAGAGTCTGTCAGCTGACCTCCGTGTACGATTTTGCAGTTGAATCCATCATAAGAGTTCCGTATGATGTTGACTATTTTCTCAGGCACACCGTAGTGTCGAAGAAGCCTCCACAGTGTTTTCCTATCCACGCTATCGAATGCTTTCTCGTAGTCGATGAAGTTGATGTAGAGTGGTGAGTTCCATTCAATTGATTGTTCCACAATGATCCGTAATGTAGCAATTTGGTCAGTACACGATCGATCCTTACGAAATCCGGCCTGTTGATCTCGAAGTTCGGCGTCTACGAAGTCCTTCATTCTGTTTAACAATACTCTGTTGAAGACTTTGCCTGGTATTGAAAGAAGAGTGATGCCTTTGTAGTTCTCACACTTGCTGAGATCGCCTTTCTTTGGTATTTTGATGAGGTATCCTTCTTTCCAATCTGATGGTACTTGTTCCTCATCCCAAATCTTCTTGAAGAGAATGTGAAATATTTTCGCAGTTGCTTCCACATCTGCTTTCATTGCCTCTGCTGGAATGTTGTCTGGTCCTGCTGCTTTGCCGCTCTTGATTTGTCTGATGGCTATACTGATCTCCTCAATCGTAGGTGCGCCAATATTAATTGGGAGGTCCGTGGATGCTGCTTCGATGTTGGGTGGGTTCAGTGGAGCTGGTCGATTCAATAGTTCCTTAAAGTGCTCCACCCACCTATTTTGCTGTTCGTCAGTGTTGCTGATTATTTTCCCTTCCTTGCTTTTCACTGGTCGTTCTGGTTTACGATAGTTTCCGGCGAGCTTCTTTGTAGTTTCGTACAATTGTCTCAAGTTTCCTTCTCTTGCAGCCTTTTCCGCCGTCATTGCTAGATAATCCACATATTTTCGTTTGTCAGCTCTGATGCTCTTCTTCACTTCCCTGTTTGCTTCTCTATACTCGGCTTGCGCCTTAACTTTCTCTGCTCTTGTTCGGCAGACATTGATAGCTGGCTTCTTGTTCCTCCTTTCTTGAATTTTTTCAAGAGTACCAACAGAGATCCATTCCTTGTGATGGTGCTTCTTGTGAGCTCAAGTAGGTAGACTGAGTGATCAGGCTCAGAGAACATACAATGGCGACCGTCTGTTGCAAGTATGCTCAGATAACCGCCTACTCTTAGCAAACACTAACTCCAGGCATAAGGAAAAGCATCTGTTGACCTGGCGACCTCCAAAATCGTCTCAACGTTGGACTCAACTAGATCACATCGCCATCAGCCACCGATGGAGGGGTTCGATAGAGGACTGCCGCTCGTTCTGGGGCACATGCCTCGATTCAGATCATGCCCTAGTGCGAGCTCGTGTTTGTTTGAGGCTTACAGGGCGTAGGAAAGAAACCGTAAGAAAGCCTCTTAGGGTTTTACTTAATGATAATCAAACTAAGAAAATATTTCAGGAGCAACTAGAAAGAGAGTTAAGCAACCATGTAAGTGATTCCCATCCAGAAGCAGGTTGGTATGATACCAAAAAGGCTGTGGAAACAGTAGTGATATCTGCTAGTAAGGTAAACCATAAGGCTAGGATGAAGCGGAGGATCTCAATAGCATCTACCGAACTCATGGATGCTCGAAAACTCATCCCGCCAGGCTCTGAGGGCGCTTAGACGTAGGCTGGTAAAAAGGCTACTTATTGATTGAGAACAGTGGTAGGTGGAGAAAGCGAGAGCGATGGAAAAGGCAACGGCGATAGGCAACAGTAGGCAACTATTCAAACTCATCAAGTAAACTGGTATTAGGAACCCAAATGTGAGTGAGACTATTTCTAAAAAGTAGGGTCTTATTATCCATTCTCAATCCAGGAGACTGGACCGATGGGCAGAACAATTTAGGGATCAGTTCAACTGGCCTCGAACCACTCTTCAGTTACCCACGATCTCCAGTCATGCTGAAACGCAAATCCACGTAAGTCCCCCTAGTCTTAATGAAGTTGAGAAAGCGTCAGGAAATCTGAAACGAGGACGAGCTGCAGGTCCTGATAGACTGACCCCTGAGATATTTAACGATGGTGGTCCAGTTTTAGCAGCTAGGTTTACTGAGATCTTAGGTAGAATCTGGGAACTGGACGTAATCCCATCTGACTGGTCTCAAGCATTGATTGTCCCAATCTATAAGAAAGGACAAAAGTCTTCTTGTGACGATCGCAGGGGAATCAGTCTAACTAATACAGTATCTAAAATATTGGCCTCGATACTACTTCGGCGCTTAACGAAAGTTCGTGAAGAGCAGACTAGAGGAAACGAGGCTGGTATTAGACCTGGACGTGGCTGTATTGACCACATCTTCACACTACTACAGGTCCTGAAACACAGACACACATTTAGGCGTCCTACAATAATCGTGTTCCTGGACCTTAAGGAGGCATTTGACTCTGTGGATCGTGAGGTTCTGTGGCAGTGTCTGTCATTGAAAGGTGTACCAAAGAAGTACATTAACCTCATACAAGCTCTCTACTGGAACACCACTGGTCGAGTGAGAGCTTATGGCGAACTGTCATCGGAATTCTTCACTTCAAGTTATGTCCGTCAGGGCTGTCCACTCTCTCCATTCTTGTTTAATTTTATCATAGACATGCTCCTAGATATAACCTTATCATCGTCTGAATTTTCAGGAGTAGACCTTTTACCAGGTGGCTCGCTTATTGACTTAGAATATGCCGATGACATAGTCCTACTTGGTGAAGACGCTGACAAAATGCAGCGTCTTCTGACCACCCTAAGCAACAATGCAAGCATGTTCGGGATGCGGTTTTCCCCGTCGAAATGCAAAATGTTGCTTCAAGACTGGGTTTCATCGGCCCCTGAACTAGTGATAGGGAGTGAAGTAGTCGAACATGTAGACCGCTTCACTTATCTTGTGAGTCTCATCACTGCCGATGGCCTGGTAACTGACGAAATCTCAGCTCGGATACGGAAGGCTCGATTGGCTTTCGCCAACCTGCGTCACTTATGGCGTAGGCGAGATATCCATTTGCTGACTAAAGGACGAGTGTACTGTGCAGTAGTTCGCTCTGTCTTACTTTATGGCTGTGAAACATGGCCAGTGAGAGTAGAAGATATTCGTAGGTTACTGGTTTTCGATCATAGGTGTCTTCGAAGCATTGCTCGTATATCGTGGGACACCCGAGTGATCAACGCTGTCATTAGGAAACAGGTTCTAGATAAGAATGGCAGATCAGTAGATGGAGTAATGAAACTTCATCAGATGAGGTGGTTTGGACATGTGTTACGTATGCCTAACCACCGACTACCTCGTCGAGCTATGTTTTGCGATATAGGAATAGTTTGGACAAAAGCTAGGGGCGGCCAAACCAAAACATGGAAGAAATCCATGAAGTCGCTCACAAGTG
Organism: Schistosoma turkestanicum; assembly: GCA_944470395.2. Lineage (NCBI taxonomy): Eukaryota > Metazoa > Platyhelminthes > Trematoda > Strigeidida > Schistosomatidae > Schistosoma > Schistosoma turkestanicum. The sequence goes on from CALYCR020000369.1 coordinate 12,928, forward strand.
GACTGAGCCATGTCAGTAGTTGTCGACTACCTGGTTGGGGTCCGCAAGATGTTAGTAATCAATGGTTAGAGAGCCTGAATGACATGGTTCAAAACCGTTTGCGATGGAGCCGGTGCATTTATTACTTGTGTTCTCTCAAATCCTAACCTTCTGGATTCTTTAACACCTCTAGTTTTGACTTGCTAAACATATCTCACCGAATCAGACTCCCTAAATAATATCTTCTAATCCTAACCTCTCCGATTACTTTTGATACCTTTACTACCTCTTCTACTATTGGATTTGAATTGACAATTATATCTCTGTGCTAATGTGGTATGGCAAAATGAACTGATGTACTTAGGCACGAAGTTCTATGTTGCATCTGATTGACTGACTGACTGACATTATTCTTAAAGACATAGAATTGTTGTAGTGAGTATTATCATATAAATTTATTTGTGGGTAAACATAAAATTAACAAATCAAAAGCTTAATTCAGTCTCTTTCAATTAGTATTCATGATGTTTCACGTGAATATCACGTTGATAAATTTATATATCTGTCATATCAATAATGATGAGTAGTAATAGTTCATATAGATGTGATCATTTACGAGTATCAACTTCCATGGGATTATAACATTCTACTATGAACTTTATCGTGACATCATTATGCAGAAAAAATTCATTACCACATTCTGTGCATAAATTTGAACTAGAAGAATGAAAACAGATAGTTAATGATTGTTCCTAAAACGTTTTGAAAAATACACTGGTTACTTCATCTAGGGAAGATGAAAATGAAGGACCTACTTCGCATGAGGAGAATCAGCTCAAATGCCCTTCACTGTCTCACACAAACACAAACGTCTTCAGTAACATCTTGCTGAGACGATTCAGTCACGAACGAATATTCATATCTCCTAGGAAAAGCATCTGAAATAATCCAAAACTCCAGAAGTCACAAAATAGTCCGCAGTCTGCTAAGGAATATATTTTTCACAATTGGTATATTATCTGTTCTTGATGCTTCACCAAACTTGATTTCTTGAATGGATACATTGATTTTTTCAATGGTAGGTGGAACGACATCAACGTGTGTATCTGTGTGTGCTACATCGGTGATCGTTGTGTTTGTGCGTATGGTCCATTGTAGAGTTCACCAACGTACTCCAATCACCTGTTTCTCTGTTCTTGAATAATGGTGGTCGGTTTTACTTTCTTACTTATGAGTGAAGCCGTATGTCGCTGAAGAAGTAAATAAGTAGTATAAATAGTGTGTTAGGTGTGCCAATTTCGATGTATTTCCAAATCTACTTTACTA
>CALYCR020000370.1:0-14236 GCA_944470395.2 Schistosoma turkestanicum
AACAGAGACTGACCATTTACAGTCCTAAACATCAATGTGACAGAATCGAACAATCGATACAAACGAATATTTACAAAATACCAGTGTAGAATTAAGAATTTAGAAATTATATTGTGGCTTAACTTTGTGTTGATTTGCGAAATTAGAACAATAAAATTGAGTAAATGGATAAAATTTGAAAAAAATTATATATAATCTCATCAAGCTACTTATAAGTAATATGTTGGAGAATGTTCTTTATTTTTATGAAAGTGTAATTATATTATTTCAGGAATTGTGTGTGTGTGTAACTCATCAAGCGAATGCAAGTTTTTTGTCTGTAACCAGCATCGCGCTGCATCATTGAATTTAGGCAATTTTTTGAACAGAATTAAACTTACTAAGGGAAAACCAATTGATTCACTCTAATCATCTGTGATGTGGAGCGTAGGCACCTAAACGGAATTGTCCAACCTACTCTGTCCTCCGCTTTCTTTTCTAGCTCCATCCAAATATTCATCATTGTTCTCATGTCCGGTTACATTTCTCGAAGTGATGTGTTCTTCGGTCTTCCTGTTTTTCTTTCGCGTTAAGGGTTCCAAGTGAGGGCATGTTTTGTGACGCTGCTCGGTGCTTTCCGCAATGTGTGAACTATTCACTTACAGCGCTACTACCTAATTATTTCCTACACTGGAATTTGGTTTGTTCTCTCCCACAATAAAGTGCTGCTGTTGGTTTCTGGCGAATAGATGAAGAGTGTCTTGTTTAGATAACTGCTACGAAACACCTGTATCTTGTTGACAATGGCTTTCGTGATTCTCCAAGTTTCCACTCTATATTTTGAGTTCCAAATGTACTTCATTTGCAGAAATGCTCCTATGACTATCTAATAGGTTCAACATTCGAATGATGGTCTAACATTGATCGATTATTCAGTGAAATTGTCAGTCAAACATTATCAAACCACCTTATGAAACCTGGAAGGAGTGTGGAAGCTATTTCAACATAATGTAGGAATCTTCAGCCGGTAAGTAGCGATCGAACTCTGGAGCATCAGTCTCACGCGCGAACTACTGATTGGGCATCCAACTGCGTTCATGTGTAGCTTTGTTAAATCTATGGTTTGTGAGCAACCGAATTTAGTGTCTTTGGCAGTTATTATCACACACCCTTCTAGGTTGAACAACAGTGATAATGGCTTCTCAATAAATCTGGAATTTCCTCATGCAACTAGTCACTAGTAAGTAATACATTAAACTGATCAAAGTTACACGTAATAAACACAACTGGATAATGAATCAGTAGTCTAGATATAAAATCATTTTTATACAGAGTTTTATATAATTATCTACTAAGGAACTGTAACATAACAGTATATGTTATCCCATTCTCGATTTCTCAAACACTACAAACTATAGCTCTTTATGACTCAAATTTATCTTACATATTTTTCAATATTAAAAACAAACAACCAACATACATTCCGCATATATTTATCCATTGATCATTGAATGTTAACAAACACAATATGGCGTCTGGCGACTGCCTGTATGATATCTAATGAGAAATACATATATTTTGATTATATCTAGTGTATATTTATTAACATTTGAATCAACAGAACAAATAAAATAAAAAAAATAATAAATCGGCAGTAATAGATAGATAATAATTTATTTCAAACAGAAATACCCAGTCTAAATCAACAAACTAGATTGTTTAAGTCATGGGGAAAATCGTAACAATCTGTGAATTTGTAGTCGCATAAAATTCATCATTTTTCTATGTATGTTGTTGTTTGCTAATGATTTAAACACAACAATCTGTTTGTTTAGAGTTATCGATGAAAGCTAATGAATATTGGATTTAATTTTCGATGGTATTATTCCTGTAAAATTAATAAGTGCGGTGGATACTACTCACTAATTGACTGTTAAGTAGTATAAAGTAGAATGTCACCTGGAAGTTTCCTAACGAACATAAATGTTAGGGATCAGAATGTACAGAGCGATCAAAGTGGTTTGATGATTAGAACAGATGTGAAAGAAAAGACAGTCAATAATCACATACCGGTGTGATGGATACTACTTACAACATAGCTTGTAAGTAGTAAGCAAATAGAGTGTCGCTTAGAAGTTACAAACGTAGGGAAGAGTATCGAATCCGAATTTCATAGTGCGATCAAAGTGTTTTGATGTCCGGAAGACAGCCAGTTCATCGACTTTCCTCCCTATTTAATAGAACTATTTTGACATTTGTATCGAAAATTCTGACCTTGTTTGGAGTGTGTTGTGATGGATCGGATAATCTTGCTTTTCCATTTAATGTATGTTGAGACCTCGATTTTCTGGGTGCTGGTAGAATACACTTTCAATGTGTTGTCAATACATTTTTCTCTGCGCTGTCGGGCCCTGGGACGTTCGGATTAGTGTATCCTATCGTGTGACTGGATCATTTATCTTCGCTCTCATTTACCGACTAAGTTGAACTCATAATAGCATTCAAGCATATCAATTGATGAGCACAACAACTTCTGACTGACTGATTATATTCGTTTTATTAATAAGTAATTGAGACAAATACTAAATACTCTGTAGGATTCAAACTCTTTCATAATCTGACACCTTATCACAAGGTATTCAAACCTCTAGTTATCTCTTGTAGGAGTGTGATTATTGCATTTCTTCGCTTATATCAATACATGCGGACAACTATTGACATACATTCGACTGGAACAATTTTGAAATACTGGATAGGGGGTGCACAAAGAACATCAAAGAATCTTCAGAAGCTTGGCACTGACAGTTCAATCAGTAATCAACAAACACATCGACATTGAGCCAATTTATCAACAAATCACAAAAAAACTATAGATGAACATAGGGTCAACAAACAGATAAAAGGGAGATACAATCAAACAACAACAGGTTTAAGGTCAGCAGCAACCAATCAAGATTGAAGTTAACAGAACAAGCTACAGGTTGTACATGGAAAAATCTATCTCTACTTGAAGTTTGTGCTTATGATGTTGTTCAGCAGAAGAACAAAATGATGAAATTTTCACAACCAAACATCCAACTCAAAGAAAGAAACACCGTCAAAATGATTTTTAGAAATCAAATTGACTTGTATTCTTTTCACTATTATTTAGAATACACAAAACAACCAATTTATTCGTATTCATATCACATAAACGAAATCGTCGAGACTAGATGGGATCAGTGATTTACTCAAAGAAGACATCATTTACGTATAAAATATGTACACATCCGATCTTCAAACTTCTTTTTGAAAGATTATTGGCTTTCTTCTGGTAATCAAAACACTTTGATCGAACTATGAAATTCGGATTCGAATCTCTTCTCTACGTTTGTAACTTCTAAGCGACACTCTATTTGCTTACTACTTACAAGCTATGTTGTAAATAGTATCCATCACACTAGTATGTGATTATTGACTGTCTTTTCTTTCACATCTGTTCTAATCATCAAACCACTTTGATCGCTCTGTACATTCTGATCCCAAATGTTTATGTTCGTTAGGAAACTTCCAGGTGACATTCTACTTTATACTACTTAACAATCAATTGGTGAGTAGTATTTACCGCACTTATATAATATATACGAATAATACCATCGAAAATTAAATCCAATATTCATTAGATTTCATTGTTAACTCTAAGTAAACAGACTGTTGTGTTCAAATCATTAGCAAGCAACAACATACATAGAAAAATGATGAATTTTATGCGAACAAAGAATCATAGATTGTTACGATTTTCCTCATGACTTAAACAATTGAGTTTGTTGATTTAGACTGGGTATATTTGTTTGAAATAAATTATTATCTATCTATTACTGCTGATTTATTATTTTTTTTATTTTATTTGTTCTGTTGATTCAAATGTTAATAAATATACACTAGATATGATCAAAATATATGTATTTCTCATTAGATATCATACAGGCAGTCGCCAGACGCCATATTGTGTTTGTCAACATTCAATGATCAATGGACAAATATATGCGGAATATGTTGGTTTTTTGTTTTTAATATTGAAAAATATGTAAGATAAATTTGAGTCATAAAGAGCTACAGGTTCTACTGTTTGAGAAATCGAGAATGGGATGACATATACTGTTACGTAACAGTTCATTAGTAGATAATTATATAAAACTCTGTATAAAAATGATTTCATATCGAGACTACTGATTCAATAGCCAGTAGTGTTTATTACGTGTAACTTTGATCAGTTTAATGTTTTACTTACTAGTGACTAGTTGTGTGAGGAAACTCTCGGGGATTTAGTGAGAAGCCATTATCACTGTTGTTCAACCTTGAAGGGTTTGTGGTAATAATGACAAAAGATAATAAATGAGGTTGCTCGGAAACCGTAGATTGAAAAAAGGTACACATGAAGGCAATTGGATGCCTAATCAGTAGTTCGCGCATGAGTCTGATGCTTCTTAGTTCGATGCCTACTTACCGGATGAGGATTCCTACATTATGACGAAATGGCTTCCCCCAGTCATTCCAAGTTTCATAAGGTGGTTTAATAATGTTCAAATCACAATTTCACTGAATAATCGATCAATGTTAGACCATCATTCGAACGTTAAACGTATTAGATAGTCATTTCATTCTCGTATAGGAGCATTTCTGCAAATGAAGTACATTAGATATCATGCAGGCAGGCGCCAGACGCCATATTGTTTGTCAACATTCAATGATCAATGGGCAAATATATATATTGTTAAAATGAGTAGTATGCTGAATATGTTTGTTCAATCATTTTTAACGTTTCTCTTAAATATGTGTAGTGAAGCAGAACACAGGTGGGGCAACCGGATTGTATTTAACGAAAATTACAGAGTTATGCAGTAAAATCCGAAAACCATATTATAAATCGTTCATTTGCAAAATATCAGTCCATCATATCGAACTGGACTGTTCCTGTTGCAAAACATCAACAATCCATTGTCACTACTATTCATGCGTTTCATACAAATTCCATTGTGTTCTAACTCTTCCTTTCTTGATCTTCCCACCATCTTCTACTGTCACCAGACATTACGTTGACACTCACGCCATATACTACTTATAAGTAGCTCACACCACAAGGTTACTCTAACAATAAATTGATTCATGAACGAAAAAATAAACACTATTTTTAGTCATCATTACATGGTCACATGTTTAAATTTTGAATTAGTTGAACAATTAATTGATAAAATCGATCATTTATCAATGTATTTATTTATAAAATATGAAAATCCTATACTTCATAATCAACAAATATGATTTGAAATAACTTCTAACGTAAAAACATTGAATAAAGTGAATTGTTTTTCAGTGCGTGATTAGCCTGTGGCAATAATCAAAATTGAACAACATTCGTCAATACTGTTACAATTTTGTTTTCATCATAGAGTTATGGAGTGGATTAGTTTACAATGTTAGACCACCATTAGAAATATGAAAGCATTGGACTGGCCGTTTCATCCTGATGTGTATAGAACTCATCAGCAATAAGCTACTATAGCTGTGCAAACGAACGCCTAACCTATACACCACCAAGCCGTCATCCAACAGTTTTACGAAACCTCACGATTTCAATGTAAAACAGAACACTTTATAACTTCTCTATAATGAAAAGTTATAAATTGTGCTCAATAGTGGGCAGTTAGTTACCTACGTAAGACAATGGATGGGTTAGATTAATCAAAGTTAGGCATTACAATCGTTAAATATCCGACAGTACAATGGTTAAGAGGGTAAGCATTCACACACGAGATTGAAGAAACTAGATTCGTGATTGCGCACTGCCGAAGAGTCCCAATACTAGGACGAAACGGCCGTCCACTGGTTCCAGGTTTCCAACGGTAGTCTAACACAATGATTGAGTCACCATTTCAATGTAATAACTTCTGGCCGACACTCTCTTGCATACTACTAATTATCCATGTTGAGAGTAGTATATGCCAAAATGAAACAGATACTTACTAGGAGATTCGAAACCAAATCAATCAGTTCTTCCAAGATTATCAACTATTTTGCAAATGTCAAACACTTAAATGTTGTTTAGTTATATATACATACTCTTCAACAGAACACACATTCATCTATTCATTCGAAATGTTTCATTATTGAGTACCTTCGGACAAAGACTCTTTATAAACAAACGAATAAAGAACATTCAATGTACAATTATTGAAACATTCCATGCAACAGCTCAGCGGCAGCAGCAGGTTTCAACATTCATAAAAGGGAAAAGCACGGTTCCCCAATTCATCACAACATGCGCCAACTCATGTCAGAATTTTTAATACAAATATCAAGACAATTCTGCTGTATGCGGGAGGAACTCGAAGAACTACCAAAGCCATCATCCAGAAGATGCAAGTATTCATTAACAGTTGTATATGCATAAAACTTCGGATTCATTGACCAGACACCAACAGAAACAATCTACTTTAGGAAAGAACAAACCAGATTCCAAGGGAGGAGGAAATCAGGAAGAAGCGGTGGAGTTAGTGGATAGGAAACAAATTGTCAAAAAGTACCGAACTGCGTTATATGACAAGAAGTCATCTGAAATTTCCAAGGCCAACGGAAAACAGAGAGACCAAAAAAACACAACACGCCAAGAAATGGAGACAAACATGAGAAGAATGATGAACGATTGGCTAGAACTAGAAAAGAAGGCGGAGGACAGAGTAGGTTGGAGAATGTTGTTCAGCGATCTATGCTCCATTAGGGGTAACAAGCGTAAGTAAGTAAGTAAGTAAATAAGTAAGTAAGTAAGTAAGTAAGTAAGTATATTCATGGTCAACCAACATGCCTGCTGCACATGCATATCGCTGCGTTGATATACAGCGCAAGGATACTCACTGTTGCCAACAGTACTGACCCCTGCCCCTTTCGGGTACATACATGTTGTCCGGTTTGGTCTGCAGACAAGTCGGACATCCAAAAAGCACGCACACGAGCAGTGGCCCCTGCCCGGGCACTTATGAATCAAGAAATCCCACCAACCAAACCACAGCCCACAATCCCTAATCGGCGAGGGCGGCAAGGCGGGCTTATCCTTCCGGACAAGGGACCGCGTAGCAGGTTACCGAGCCACCCAAGCAGTGCACTAACCAGCAGCCATTCCAACCGTCTGGCCTCCAACTGCCTTGCGTTGATACAATCGATCGAGTCCCATCTTACCCCGCATGAAGCTACAGATCGAGTTTGTCCCACAAGGTCAGCTAGAACGTACACCTTTCCATGAGGAAGATGTCATGAACTCGACCAAACGCAAGCGCTCAGCCAAGCAGGGCTCATCCCACAGAAGTGGGCAGACATCATTGGTGTTCAGTACCCTTCCAGCACTAAAGCACCGGAACCCAACTTGAGACCCTTGTTTACGGGGCCTCGACGCCAGTTCACACACTACATCGGGTGCAGCATGTAAGGGACAACCACATAGGGTCGGCGTCAGTAGTCCAGGATGTCTGCGGCTGCTTCCCCAAACATAGGGTCCAAGGCCGCCCTCGACGGCGTTTAGCCGCAGCGATGTATCCACCGCCACGTTGCCTAACGGGACCACTAAGAGGTAGCCGCCACCACAACCCCCTCAAAGGCACCAATATTGCTGAACCCGAGACCACCTCAGGCATTCTAAGGCTACGCCCCTTCATTTAGATGACGAGGCATTTGGCTACCTTAAGAGAGTCATAGTTACTCCCACCAAGTAAGTAAGTAAGTAAGTTACAAATATTCCAATAGACATGAAATAATTTTTCCAAGATCAAAAAAATAATCTGAGATTAAAGAGGATAGAGAAAATAAGTAGCAACTAGAAATAATGATACAAAAAAAACAAAATTCACCTGAAATTGTATTCACCGATTAAAATGCCTCGATTTCCCCGGCAAAAAATTAATCCAGTATAATAAGTTGACAGATAGATAAATAGATAGATAGATAGATAGAATGTCTGCAAAAAAATGCATAGATTTCACAAAATCGGAATAATTACTCTATTGAACACTAGATATTTGCTAGAGTATTGATACTTTTTTTTCGTGAACACGATCAATGAATGTTTGAATTCATTTCTCATAAATTGGACAATGAACTGAATTTTAAGTACTGAGATCGTTTTGATTAGTTGAATTTTGAAATCATGAGTAGATTGATGTTAGATCATTATTAGGAAAATGGAAGGATTGTGTAGATGGCTGTTTCGTCCTGATAGGGGACTCATCAGTAATGCACATCCAAGACTCTCGTTACTCACGGTAATTGAATTGAATGAGAAGACTGATGCAGGCGAGGAAGGTTATATTATGTAAATTTACACTCTTAGTCAACTAAAAACGAAAACATTACATTGAACAGTCTATTTGTACACCATCTTTGAGTCGTGACTTCCAACACTCCATCCTTCTTCTTCGATTCTTGTTGTTGCTTCCTTTGCTTCCTGTTGGTACTCCATTCATTTCTTGATTTTGCTCCATTTGCTTTCCGTTTTTGCTCTTCTGACCGTGAGACTTCTTCTTTCACGTCCCTTCTTATACTACTTATATCACTCGTATAAGTAGCACACACCACACGAAGACCTATAGTCTCCTGTGCAAGAAACTTAACTTCTGGAATTCGACAGTATTAATGTCTAACTTCAATCAATCCTTGGTCTTGCGTAGCCTTATCCACTGTCTTCGATGAGCATTGCTTTCCCTCCACCAAGATTGAACTCCACTAGTTATGACTTCTCACTAGAACTCAGAGGAATTTCTTCATGGATCTAGTCACTAGTGACCACATGATAATTTGCATCATAGAGTTGTAAAGATAGTTAAAATACTTTTAAAATCACTAATCAATCAATATTAGATCAGCATTACAATTCTAGAAACACTGGACAGTTGATTCGTGCTAGTATGGGACTCATTAGCAGTGTGCATCCCTCTAATCTCCAAAAGCCCAATAATGAAAAAAATCAGTTTGAAACTAATCAATAATCGTAGATAATTCGGTCAATCTTCATAAAAGTAACATCAAATTAATCAATTCTGTACATTGATCTTGTCAGTTAGATCAATATCGACATATTGAGGTTAGATTCGGATTATAAATAGTGATTGCTGTGGTTGGCAGAAGAGTCATCGTCCTCATGACTACCAAAAGAAACTCAGCTTTCATCATCTAACTACCTGGAGGAGAATTTAACTGGGTTGAATTATTTGTTCTGGCTAACGTTTTTTTCAATGAATCATTTTTCTATAGGATTAAGTCACCAACCCCATATCTAACCCGCTTCCTCTTCTAACCAACCTTGAGACCGGCAGTAACCACAGAAGGGCTCCAGGCAGAATTGAGATGTAACGACTATCAATGTGAATACTGAGATATTATACATCATTGCCATATAACTCATAGTAAAAAGGCTATCACACATAAAGAATATGATCACTGATGAAGGAACGGATTTGTGGTATAAAAAGACTACTGAAGGAAAAATCTATACACTGAATGTAACTGGTTCATTTCTATTTTCTGGTTAGCGTTTTTTTCGGCAAGTTAGATTTCGACGGAATGGAGTCGCCAACCCCATATCCAACCCTCCTCCTTTATCCGGGCTTGGGACCGGCAGTAGCCCCTAAGGTTCTACTGGCGGAGTTTCATTTCTATTGATTCTGATTTATGTTATACAATGTTTTCAAACTGTTGAGGATGTTAGATCACCAAAACTCAACTTGGAAAAGTTCCTAATTTTGTAATTTCATTCTGTAATTTTGAATTTCCATGTTTTCGCGCCAATTGACCTTGGGCCTTACATTTCCTACTCGAAAAATCCTTGACTGTCATTGGTTGATGGATTATTTTAGTATGCTATTTTGTGGCTCTCACAAAAAGCGTTTCTGTCATAGTATAAATAAGTTTGAGTTGTGTGCTTGTGGTCCACGTATTTTGTGAGTGCTTGTAGAATACACTCTCTCTACGACTTATCAAGACTTCTTGCTTTAGTTAGCAGGGTCAGAGACTATTGGATAAGAATAGCCTATCGTGTCACTGCATCAATTGTCTTCGCTCCGTTTACCGAGTAAGATGAACTCGTAATAACATATATATATATATATATATATATATATATATATATATATTGATGTTTTAATAGGATGGGGATTTGTAAACATTCATACAACTCCCAATTCAGCAGTGTACATCTGGTAACAGGACTCAGTCAATATGGTGGAGTTTCATTCACTGAGTTGGACTCAATCCAACAGTTAATATTTTAGTTTGAATATGCCGATCTTTCTTCTAATTTACTTGTACACACTAGTCAACATCGCTCATCAGGATATGTTGTAGATTGTTGAGTCTCATAGTGAAATCATAGAAATGTGCTTACTAGTGACTAGCTCCATGAGGAAGTTCCCAAAGTTCTAGTGAGAAGCCGTGACTAATGGATTTCATCGTTGTCGAATGTGAGGCAGTTAGTGTTATGATATTGATCAAATATCCCAAGCGAATTATTTTTGGAAGTCTAATTCTATTCGTCGATTTCTACTGGTCAATATTATGGTCATCCTAGCTATCAAGGTCACAGACTTCAATTTTGTTTCCTATTTAGACCTAACTGTATAAATACACACTATCTGTGACGTTTTATGACCCGGACCCAGATCCTTAGTCCGGGATCCTGATTCTCTTCTGGACCCGGACCTCATACTTTCTGGATGTTTGTAGAATATAGGTTCTACTTCATATCAAGTCTTCTTCTTATTCTATTCAATGGGCGGTTTGAGACAATCAGATTAAGGTAGCCTATCGTGTCACCGGATCCTCGCTCTCATTTTCCGACCAAGGTAAACTCCTAATAATTCAAACCTATCAACTTGACATGTTTACATGCAATGCATAACATAAGCATACAGACAAATGAAATGAGAACAAAAAAAGGCCGGAAAAAAAATTCCTACTCAATCAATCAATTATCAATTAGAAAACTTTACTATTTAAATTAAAAACTTTCCAATGAACAATGATTAAAAACAAAAACGATTTACATTTCTAGTCAATAAAACACTTTTCATTTCCAGCTAAATGAAATACGCTAATTATGATATCATTATATGAAAATATCACGACGTGCTAACTAGATTACTTTCAAAATACAATTGAATTGTTGTGATATTGTGTTTAGATCTAGTACAACTGTGTTATCTCTTTTTAGTAAATTAGTTTTTGCTTCGAGGTACAATTGATGATGTTGTTTTTTTTCGCCTCGTTTCATTTAACAATCAGTCGGTCATTAAAGCTGATGAGTGTTTTGCAACTCGTTGTTCACATTCACATTCATTCTTCATTAACGCCTACGCAAATTATTTGGAGAAATTAATGTGATTGGTTGATTGGCGGAGAAGATTGCGTGGGTGTATGTATGATTAGCGATAAGGATGATTAGTTTCAATCATAGTTTTGATGAAAGTGTATTTGATTAATGAGTTGAAAAATTGCATTTTCTGCAAATTTCCACCTCACGACGATGATGATGATGATGTAAAATGATGATTAAAATTGAAGCTAACAAAAAAATAATCATTTCCGAGTTAAAAAAATAAATGCATCATTTTTTTTCTGCTGAGAGAAAATTGTGTATTCTTATTTCGCACTACGGGGTTGTTATGAAGATTGTTAAGTTACACATTTTTGAAATCATGAATCGACCAATGTTAGACCACCATTAGAAACCTAGAAGCACTGAAAGACGGCCGTTTCGTCCTGGTTTCAAAAATGTGTAACTTTACAATCTTCACAACCCCGTAATGCAAATTACTTGTGCTCACTAGTGAGTGACTAGCTTCGTGAGGAATCTTCTCCTAGTTCTAGTGGGAAGACGTGACCAGTTGAAGTTTAACCTGTTCGGGTGTAGGCAGTGTCTACCGAAGACTGTGTATGAGGTTGCACAACTCCGTGAATTTGATCAAGTTAGACATTAACACCGTCAGTGGTCCAACGGTTAGGTCGTTCGCGCACAATGTTGCAGGTCCTGGGTTCGAATCCTGAGGGGTGCAGGAGTTGTGGATGCGCACTGCAGAGGAGTCCCATACCAGGACGAAACGGCAGTCCAGTGCTTCCAGGTTTCTAATGGTGGTCTGACATTGGTCGATTCATGATTTCAAAAATATTCTTGTTTTATTGATATGGTTGCGAAGATTGTTGAGTTACTTATGGAAATCATGAATCGATTCCATGTTAGACCACTAATAAAGAAACCTAGAAGCACTGAGTGGCCGTTTCGTCCTAGTATATATGACTCACCAACAGTTCAAGGGGATGCACGACCTCACCCTTTGTTGTCTTCTGTGCGTGACTGTTACTCATTACACGTTACACGTCATTTGATAGGCCTGAATTATTAGGAGTTTTCCTTGGTCGGAAAATGAGAGAGAGGATCCGGCGACATGAAAGGCTACCTTAATCTGATTGTCTCAAACTCCGATTGAATAAAAGAAGAAGACTTGATATGAAGTAGAACTTATATTCTACAAACATCCAGAAAGTACAAGGTCCGAGTCCAGAAGAGAAATCAGGATCCATGACTAAGGATCTGAGTCATAAAACGTCATAGATAGTGTGTATTTATACAGTTAGGTTTGAATAGGAAACAACATTGAAGTCTGTGACATTGGTAGTAAGGACTTCCAATGGGAAACATCATTTGAAGTGACATTGACAGTTAGTACGACCAATAGGAGACAACATTGAAGTATGTGACATTGATAGCTAAGGCGACCATAATATTGACCAATAGGAATCGACCAGTAGAATTCACACTTATAAAATAATTCTTCATAGAATATTTAGTAAATATCCTAACAGCTTACTAAAAGAATATTGTTACGCAGTAGTGAAGTATAAAATTGCACTTGAATCACCTTGACAAACGTTTGAATTAATTCAGTAAATTGGTATAAACAAAAAGTCAGATATTAACACTGTTGGTTGCCAGTTCAATAGTTTATAGAGGTTAAGTGTTCACACGTGTTAGACCAAAAATCCTGGGTTCAATGCCTGCCTACATGTGAATTTGTGGATGCGCAACGTTGACGAGTCCCATACTAAGACTCAAGGCCTGTCTAGTGCCTCCATGATTTTTACAAAAAATGCAGAAAATGTATAACAAGTTGTAATGAACATTTTTCTTAAATTTATGATTGGTATTGAAGATTTACTGTTAGAATTCAAGGTCACAGTTATGAACCAGAATTTAGCATTAACGATTATTAAAAAAGTGATTATAACTGATTAGGGTTTATAGGTTAAGTTTAGAATAAAACATCAGTCTTCTAAAATCTAAAATCTTGAACTTTGAATCTTACTTTAACGTTTTAATTCATGCTTGAACTTGAAATCTTAATTCTACAGAAGAGTAAGTTCTGGTTTCAATAACAATAATAAGTTGTCAGTGAGATTATTGATATTGCGATCAATAGACAACATTATATATATTACGGGGTTGTGAAGGTTGTTAAGTAATACATTGAAATCATGAATCGATCGAAGTTAGACCACCATTACAAACCTAGAAGCACTGAAAGATGGCCGATTCGATTCATGATTTCAAATGCGTAATTTAACAATCTTCACAACTCCGTAATGTAATTACCTGTGCTCACTAGGGACTAACTCCGTAAGGACTCGTGTCCGAGTTCTAGTGGGAAGTCGTGACCAGTGAAGTTTAACCTGTTTGTGTGGAGACAGTAACTACTGAAAGCAGTGTATGAGGTTGCGCAACCCCGTGGATTGATTGAAGGTAGACATTAACACCGTTAGATACCGGCTCAGTTGCGCGTTTTCCCGCAGGACGAACGTTCTAGGTTCGAATCCCGCGAGTCGCAGGAGTCGTGCACTGCCGATGAGTCCCATATCAGGACGAAACGGCCTTCCAGTGCTCCCAGGTTTCTAATGGTGGTCAATCATTGATCGATTCATGATTTCAAATGTGCAACACTATATACTTTGATATGTGCTCCGTAATCTTGAAGAAGCTTTCTGTTTCGTGATTGGCTCTTCGGCATTGCTTAATTTAATAACTGGGAATTAGATGGGATAAATTTTCGATTGAAACATCAGAATTCCAAAAACGTTGTTCCTCTCTCTCTCAAAAATAGAACTACTTTCGATTAAGTGAAAGGGACTAGCAGTGAAATCCAGTACAGGTATTTTATTTTATTTAAGTCCTGTCCGATGAAGTTTT
>CALYCR020000371.1:0-14214 GCA_944470395.2 Schistosoma turkestanicum
ACAATATACTTCTTCTTCCAGAAATTATTTGCATTCTGATTTCTGGATCTAACGGGAGTAAACTTGATAATTTCTCGAAGAAGAATAAATGCAATCTCGCTGTACCTTCAATTTAAAAGTAAAAGAGGAAGGCCAAGAAACACATTACGCCGAGCAGTAGGGAAAGACATGAGGAAAATAAACAGAGGTTGGGCAGAATTAGAATGGTTAGCCCAGAACAGAGTTGGCTAGTGAAAACTGGTCGGTGGCCAATGCTACATTGGGGTTAACAGCCATAATTAAATAAGTAGATAAGTAAGTAAGTAAGTGAACCAAATTTACCACCCCGAAAAGTCTGTCTGAATTCTGAAAGATTCTCACTATTTTTTGTTGATAAACGATGCGACACCGATTCAACTACTTATTTACCTACTTACGTATTGTGTGTAGTGGTTAAACATGCACTAAGTTTCGGTTTTTTTAAAATAGGTGTTTTTAAGGCGTGTGCACATGAATATTCAAACCCGTACACATCTCTAGTGTACTTGAAATACATACACGATAAACTCTTTGTTTTCAATGTACTGCACTATTCCAAAACAATAATCACGAACCTCACAACTGTGTATCAAAATGTTCGTTGTTGACGCGTCGATAACTGAGAACACAGTGGCTCTTTATACATTTCTATCATACGCAAACACATCCACACACATGTGTACAACAACAACCAAAACGATAGATTACAAGAGTTTTTGAGCTTATTAGCAATGGGGAACAGTGATTCCTTTAAGCATCGAAGAATGAGCTGTGAGATTTGCAAAAATGTTTCTGGATTTAACAACCACAGCTTTGTTGGTGAACATTAGGACCGGAATTCGGAGTTCGGGTTGGCTTTCACCAATTTGAGCAACTGCTGATATAGGGGGAAATATCTCACTGTGAACAAAAGGGATGAGTTTGTTGCTCAACAGTCCTGTCAGTTCTACTTCATAGTTGTAAAACTTGGTCTTGAAAAATAAACGATATTCGTAGATTGCTAGTATTCAATCGCAGGTGTTTTTGAACCACTACAAATGCATTCTGAGACCACCAAATTGAAAGTGCTAAAGTAAGACGTTAAATATTAGGTAAGTTGTGGCGACGTAACCAATCTATACTGACTTAGATTGTTAGGAAATTATAGACATGAATGTCCAACAGGGATTGATAATTACGGATGTAGGCGTAGGTTAGAAGAAAAACTAGGTGTAGGCAAACCAATAGATGACATCAGTTAGACCTAAACATATGAATAAATATAGACTTCTTTCTTATGGTTCACTAATTGTCGGGGATGTTAGATCTTCAGAACTCGGCTGATAAATATCTTCATTTTGGATTTATTTCATGGATCGATCAGTCGACCTTGAGATCACGTTTCCCACTAGAGAAATCCTTAGCTGTGATTGGATAATGTTTTATTTGTAACCATGACTCGATCAATGTTAGACAACCATTTGAAACCTGGAAGCACTTGACGGCCGTTTCGTCCTGGTATGGGGCTCATCAGCAGTGCGCATCCACGACTCCTGCAACGCGCAGGATTCGAACCCAGGCACTCGGTATTGTGCGCGAACGTCCTAACCGTCAGACCACTGAGCCGGTATCTAAAGGTGTTAATGTCTAACTTGATCAAATTCACGGAGTAGCGCAACCTCATACCCTGCATACATCCGAACAGGTTTGAACTTCACTGTTCACGACTTCCCACTAAAATTCGGAGAAGAACCCTCACCAACCTAGTCACTAGTGGACACATGTAATCGCGTTGCGGGGTTGTTGTGAAGATTGTTAAGTTTTATATGCGCACTGCT
This sequence comes from Schistosoma turkestanicum, assembly GCA_944470395.2. Classification (NCBI taxonomy): domain Eukaryota; kingdom Metazoa; phylum Platyhelminthes; class Trematoda; order Strigeidida; family Schistosomatidae; genus Schistosoma; species Schistosoma turkestanicum. The sequence continues at coordinate 1,836 of CALYCR020000371.1, forward strand.
GATGAGTCCCATACCAGGACTTGACGGCCGTCCAGTGCTTCCAGGTTTCTAATGGTGGTCTAACATTGATCGATTCACGGTTACAAATAAAACTTAACAATCTTCACAACAACCCCGCAATGCAATTGGTTAATGTGTCATTTCAGTGTGCTATTTTTGTGACTCTCCTAAGAACGTCTCTATAGAGTACAAATAGACATAATTTGAGTGCTTGGATTCATTGTGTGTGCTAGCTAGGTGTTTGTAGAATACAACTTCTACGCTATATCAACACTTCTCGCTGATAGAGTTTGGTCAAGGGATCACAGTAGCCTACCTGGAGGCTGATCCATTGTTTTGTTCTCGTAATTCGACTAAGGTGAACCCGTAATAGTTTAAGCACACCTAGAAACGAGCGTAACACTAGTATAGTTATATTCAGGGTGTTTTAATTGTGACCGATTTGGTCTGGTGTGCTGTTTCCGATTTAAAGGCAAGTGAAACCTCCCCACTGACCAAGACTTAGAAGTGACATTCTTGAGGGACCTGAAAAGGAATGTAGATTGATGTTAGTCTTAGAGATTTGGGAGAGACAATTGATTGAGGCCGGACATGCAGGGCCTTTTTATAACCAATGAATGCAAACGTTGGCTGACATATCACGCAGGATTGTTGGTAATCGTTGGTAATCTTATATCTACCATGTCTAATCTTTTCTATCATCACTGTCACTATCTTGTTATACTCTCTATTCAATCATTGTTCACTTGAGATTACTATTATCATTACTATCATTGAGTGATAGAAATTATTTCATTGAGAAAGATGGTAAATTACACTTAATTTTAGGTTACATCTTTAAAGTTTACTTTAGAGAATACAATAAACATTTCATTGAATAATGATCAGTCTGATGTAGGGTTTCATTATCTGTCCACTTGATTTAAATCAATGAGGTTACTTTCGGTTAAACAGATAGGTATATTAAGCTTTGAATATTGATGGAATTTGATGGACAAAAATTGAACATGAGCAGTGAATTTGATACGTCTTGATTCCTAACTTTTATAGCTCGGCATTAACTCATGTTCCTATCCTGATAGGGTCACCAATTATTCACCCGTAGTTGGATTCCAGTTTCGACGAACAATTAAATGTGCTATGAAATGAGATGTGTGGCAGTTAGAAACGATGCACACTACTATCATAGCTGTTGTTGATTTCAACTAATAAATTTTAAAGATTTGCATATTTCAGTTATAACTCCGCCAGTAGAACTTTCGGGGCTACTGCCGGTCCCAAGACCGGATAAAGGAGGAAGTTTGGGTATGAAATTTGTGATCCCATCCTACCAAAAAATCTAACCATAAAAAAATAAATAAAACCATATTTCAGTTATCAAATATCAAGAACTATAGTTGGTTAGTTGATATACTGACAAAATCGGATCCTGAGCAGCTATCCGCAAAGTTACTATTCTGTTATGACTTTTATTAAAATGGTATAATGGCAATGAGTGTATTACAGGATTAAATTTCCTTCCTGTTTAGAATTTGTCAAGTGGATCCACTAATCTTTCAGTGTTTACAATGAGACTTAAACTCCTTAAGTATTGTATTAAGAGTCAACGTACTACTGAATTCAGTCTGAGTATCATTATTTAAGAAAATACAAATATTTACAAAGAAAATTAATATTTTTCGGACGAATTAGTGATTACCTAAAGTATATCCATGAAAGAGTTATGGACATTGTTGAATTAGTTTTTGAAATCACGAATCGATCACTGTTAAACCACCAGTAGAATTTCGGAAGCACTGTGACCCATGAGCAGTGCGCATGCATGACTATTGCAACTCACTGGCTTCGAGCCTAGCGACCGCATGCAAACAAGAAGAATTGGAGAGTGTTGTAGGTTAATTAAAAATTTCATTTCCCCTTAATGTAATTTATAAAGGGACTCCAATATACCCCTTGATGAATATAACAGTTTGTAAGTTATCGGTTTTTATTTAATGTATGTACACACTATTGATCAGTTTGTTGAATGTCGAATAAAGTTTAACTGTAACCTTCACTGATACAATGTGGACTCACTAATTAGAGCCTGCTATCCCAATGCCCGACTGTACTCGTTTATCTGGGGTTGGACGTGGCAGTAACCACGGAAGGCATCCCAGAACATAGTTGGAAAATGCTGATCGGTAGTCTTTGCTCCACCAAGGATAATAGGCGTTATTTAATAAGTAAGTAACTTGAAGATAATTATATTCTGAGTTCCGAACACTGAACACAGATCCAGTATACTCAAATAACCAGTTCTCTATTTCTATTGTTTGTTTTTCATTTTCCAATTCTATACAGATTTAATTGAATCCAGTTTTAATTCTTATTTACGATGAACCTCATTGATTTAATTGAAAATAAATGATTACACACTATATTAATTATGGTTAATCACTCACATACTTATTTACTTCCTTACGGAAATAAGCATTACTCGAGCATTCAACAAGCTATTCTCTCAAAGGACCTCTATTCATTTTTTTCAATGTCTACTTCCGACTCTCAATATGATGTCTCATTTAGTCTTTCTCTTTTCCTTTGTGTTTGAGGGTTCCGAGTTAGGGCTTGGACCGTGGCGCAGTTGGCTGATTTCACAGGATGTGTTATATCCTCCTCAAGCAATGCTTCCTGATTTCTTCGCCAGATGGAATCTGGTTTATTGTCTCACATAGAACCTTGTTGTTGATGCTGTCTGATCAATGAATCCGTAGTTCGTTGAACAGGCGACAGTTGTTAACCTCCCGTATTAATGGATATGGGTTTTCGGTTTGATTCAATAGAACGGTTTTGATGTTTTTATGTAAAACTTTGGTTTTGATGTTGGTTGAAAGCTGTCCTGATTTCGAGATACTTCTAGATTGAAGTTATGCTGCTTAAGCTTTCTTAATCTGTGTCGTCACAGCTGCATCAGATACACCTTGTTTAACAAAATTGCTGTGCATGAATGCGAAGGTTTCCACATCATCAAAAGCTTCTCTGTCAAGTGTGATTTACTTGGTGCATGCTGTGTTGTATGGGAGAATCATGCATTTTCTCTTATGTGTGTTGAGATCTACTGCTGAATAGTCTGCTGTTATACTTGCCTTCTCCTGCATTTGCTGTTATGTGTGTGATAGAATAGCTAGATCATCTGCAAAGTCCACATCATCCAGCAACATCAGAGTTGACCACTGAATATCTGTAACTGATCTTTGAATCAAAGTTTAAATTTCTACATTTCCAGGCAATTCTTTTCATTTTACAGCCTCAGGCTGTCGTGGGTGAACAATAAACAGAGAGGCTCATCGTATTACAAAGTTACAATCCAGTACTTGATAGCAAATAACAGTGCTACTTCAAATGCGATCGGTCCACAACGAATAAAATAATATATTTTATTCCACTGAAATATTTCCCCAAAGAAAATTCAAATCTGAATGTAAAGATCTATCATTATCGCAACTTACTAAAATTGATACAACTAATAGTGGATTGTAAAGTGACTTATCATCAAATCCATTCAGTCCTCAGTTAGGTTTGTTCATCAGGACTGTTTATAATCACAGTGAAACAGAAACCAAGTACTCATTGCTTCAAGGTTCGATACTTTTTAAAACTAGACTGCTAGGCAAAGTAACAAGAAAGAGTAGACTTATGAAGACCACAAACATTAATATCATTATCTCTATTAGTAATTAACCTGCAAAACCGTGTATGGAGGACAACTTACAAGCTGATTCTGAGTGTAGATCAGTGTCAGACAAGGTTGCTTACTCTAAGTCTTTCTCTTTCTGCTGGTGGTGGCTGACTGGATTATGAAGACGTCAACATCCGGAAGAGAAGCACGAGATAATATGGACAGCTTAGATGCTGCTGAAAGACCTGGTTTTCGCAGATGATCTGGCTTTGCTTTCAGACAGACCATAACACATGGAAGTGAAGTTGATCAGTTTAGAAACAGCCTAGGCAGCAGTGAGTTTCAAAATACACAGGGAAAAAAGTAAATTCTACCGATACCACATAATATCCATGAACTGAATCACGCTAAAACTGAGAAGTTTCTGAAGGTGTATAAAACTTCATATACACGAGCAGCATCATTGATAAACAATGTGGATCCGATAAATATGTGAGTACAGGGATTAGCAAATCAACGGCATTATTTCAATAAGTGGCCAGCATCAGGAAATTGAAAATCTGTCAACTAACAACAAAGTCAGAATTTTCGTAACAAGTCTGTAGAACTACAAAATCTATCATCGAAAATTAAATTTGTTTATCAGAATAAACGAAAGTCTCGTCTAATATGAGATTCGTCATCAGTTGAATGTACCCATCAAGTTCATTAGTGGATTTCTCCTCCAGGACTCGAACACAGTACCGTCTCCTAAAAGCGTGAATGCATCGAGGTCATACCTGGTATCATGTAGTTTTAGAGTTATTAGCTTTGCATTGAAATACTCGAATAATGGTTAGTTATTTTTGGAGACTGGTTTGTTAGAGGAGATGAATAGTTATTTGTGATTGTCAAATTTCTTTGTTTAGATTCTAAAGTGTTATTATTTAACTGAGTAACTCAATATTGCTAAAATTTTCAGCATTTACAACTGTCACAATTAGTTTATGCTTTTAAATAGGGTGGTTTACTGCCACTTTTTTAGCTTCTTACGCCTGGTTTCTCCCCAATGGAGCATGGGCCGCCCACCAGTTTTCTCCAACCAACTCTGTCCTGGGCTTCCCTATCTAGTTGTTTCCAGCTTTTGTTCATTCTTCTGATGTCTTTCTCTATATTTTGGCGTAATTTGTTTTGTGGCCTTCCTCTTTTCCTTTTGCCTTGAGGGTTCCATGTGGGGGCTTGTCTTGTGACGCAGTTGGGTTCTTTTTGTAGTGTGTTCTATCCACTACCACCACTTCTTCCTGATTCCCTCCTCCACTAGAATCTTGTTTGTTATCTCAAAGTACGTTGTAGCTGATTGTGTCTGGCGAACGAATCCGAAGTATTTTAAGTATACTACTGTTTAGGAATACTTGTATCGTCTGGATGATGGCTTTCATTGTTCGCCGAGTTTCCTCCACATACAGTAGAACGGTCTTGACATTGTATTGAAAATCCCGATTTTGATTTTGGTTGAAAGTTGTTTGGAGTTCCAGATATTTTTCAACTGCAGAAATGCAGCCCTCGCTTTGCCAATCCTCACATCTGCGTCGGATCCGGCTTGCTTGTCGATGATGCTGCCAAGATATGTAGAGGTTTTAGCATCCTCCAAGGCATCTCCATAAAGAGTGATTTGGTTGGTGCATGTTGTGTTGCATCGGAGAATTTTGCTTTTTCCTTTATGTATGTTGAGACCTACTGCTGCTGCTGAGGCTGCTGCTACACTGGTCGTCTTCTCTTGCATTTGTTGTTGAGTGTGCGATAGAAGAGCCAAGTCATCCGCGAAGTCCAGATCGTCCAGCTGCGTCCTAACTGTCCAGTTGATACCGTGCTTCCCTCCAGATGTCGCCGTCTTCATAATCCAGTCGATCGCCAGGAGAAAGAGTAAGGGTGAGAGTAAGCAACCTTGCCTGACACCGGTCTTCACCTCAGACGAGTCTGTTAGCTGTCCTTTGTGCTTGATTTTGCAGTTTAATCCACCCAGAGTGTTGTCCTTTTCACGCTACCGGATGCTTTCTCGTAGTCGATGAAGTTGATGTAAAGTGGTGAGTTCTATTCAATTTATTGCTCCACAATAATCCGTAATTTGGTCAGTACACGATCTATCCTTACGAAATCCAGCCTGTCGGTCTCGTAGTTAGATTTGCTCGGTATTGAGAGAAGAGTGATGACTCTGTAGTTCTCACACTTGCTGAAATAGCCTTTCTTTGTCACTTTGATCAGGTATCCTTCTTTCCAATATGATGGTACTTGTTACTCATCCCAAATCTTCTTGAAGATAATGTGAAATATTTTAGCAGTTGCTTCTACATCTGATTTCATTGCCTCTGCTGGAATGTTGTCTGGTCCGTGCTCTTGATTTGTCTGATGGCCATACTGATCTACTCAACTGTAGCTGCGCCAATATTAATTGAGATGTCCGTGGATAATGCTTCGATGTTGGGTGTGTTCAGTGGGTCTGGTCGATTCAAGAGTGCCTTACAGTGCTCAACCCACCTGTTTCGCCGTTCTTCAGTGCTGCTGATTACTTTCCCTTCCTGTGTTTACGATAGTTTCCGGCCAGCTTCTTCGTTGTTTCGTACAATTGTCTCAAGTTTCCGTCTCTTGCAGCATTTTCCGCCGTCATTGCTGGATCTTCCACATATTTTCGATTGTCAGCTCTGACGCTCTTCTTCACTGCCCTGTTTGCTTCTGTGTGTGCAGCTTGTGCGGTCACTTTCTCTTTCTTTCTTGTTCGGCTGACATTGATTGCTGCCTTCTTGTTCCTCCTTTCTTCAATTTTTGCAAGAGTATCAATAGAGGTCAATTCCTTGTGATGGTACTTCTTGTGACCCAGAAATTCGTGACATGTTGAAGTGAGGGCTATCTTGAATTCGTTGAGTTTTACGGTATCCCGAAGAAAGGCCGTATTACACTTGTGTGACGCTGTCTGCCCCGTTGTCCAGTGCTTATTTAGTTTCAGTTTCCTTTTGACGAACATCAAGTGGTGATCTGAAGCTGTATCAGCTCCTCTATTGGTCGTCCATGGTCCTTCTGAACGTTTTGTTGATACAGATATGGTCATTTCGGTTTTGAGTAGTGTGGTCCGGTGAAATTCATGTGTTTTTGTGCGAGAATATTGTGCCACCGATGACCAGTTTGTTGAAGGCACATTGTTTTGCAAATCTCTCACCGTTTTCGATCCTTTCTCCCAGTCCATGTCGTCCCATGATGTCTTCATATCCAGTGTTGTCGATGCCAACTTTCGCATTCAGGTCTCCCATCAGAATGGTCAAATCCTTTTAATGAGTATCTTAGAATTGATCTTTGACGTCGTCATTGTTGGTACATAACATTGGATCACGTTCATTTTCATATTCTCTTTCTTTGTTTTGAAGGATGCTTTATTGATCCTCGACCCATGAGATTCCCACCCTATCAGCGCTTTTTGTGATTGTTTCGTTAGCATCAGTGTGGGTTTTGAAGGGGCCTGGGGTGGAGTTGGCGGTGCTTGGGACGCTGCGGGGAGGACGACAGCCTGGACGGTGCCGCCACTACATTTGGCTGTCAGAAGAGGCATCGGTCTGTTGACTTCCGAGGGAACTCGGCTTTCATCATGAGACGTCATGACTATTCATCCAACTCCTATGGCAGAGTTAACATAGTCTAGTTTATTTTTCTGGTTTTCGTTTTTTGGCAAGTTGGTTTTTTCGTTGGGATGTGGACGACAACCTCATGTCCAACCACTCCTCCTTCATCCGGGCTTGCGACCGGACCGGCGGTAAACTAGCTCCGCCAGTTCTCAAATATTTTTGTGGCGTATTCAATATATTCTGATGTTAGTGGATACATGGGACGAGATGACCAAATGATATGTTATTGACTGTACGAAGCTGAGTGAGAAATGAATTGTTCCAACGTCGAGACTCCTTTTTATGAATGATTTTGGGTCACAACGTTGAGATTCTTTTATCGTCCTATAATCGGAGCACAGCAGTAAACATCGTTATGTAAGATTGTGGTGCAGTAGTAGTTCAGGCTTTACGAAAACCACCTATTGTAACGATTGACAATCACAAATGAGCCACTCCTTTAATCATATGGAAGCTAATTCAATTCGTATAAAAACTACTATTCGGTGTTCTGTTTTGCCTGATAAGTGAATAGAATTCATGATTATACAAATGAATTCGTATCATTTGACGAGTTGTTTGTTAGTATCATTTCTACTCAGTAAATTACTTCGGCGTTTTATAGCAGCAGTTTGTACAACATCGAATATACAATTGGTCATCTCGAAAAGGTGAATAAGTGTGGTGTTTGAATGAACTAGTAACTTCTTGTTGTTGTGAAATGCTTGATTTTGAATTCTAAATACAATACATTCGTTTGTGCCTATCTTTAATTCTTAATTCATATACTTCTAAGCATCACAGTGGCGTCGCGATGGAACTTGTAATGGAACAGCTAGATATTCATTCTACTTCTGAAGCTTTTGAAGATTATTTGGAAAGGTTTGAAATCTGGAGTATGACCAGGAAAGATGTCAAAGATGATAAAATTGTGGCTTATTTCCTAACATTCATCGGAAAAGAAGCGTACAGCCTATTGAAAACCTTGGCATATCCAGAAAAACCTATTTCACTTCCCTATGCAATGCTAAAGGAGTTATTATTGAATCATGTAAAGTGCCCTGGTTTTGAATGCCGTGAAAGAGCGAAATTTCATAACATGATTCGTCAAAATGACCAAAATGTTAAGGAATTCATTCTTGAATTGCAGAAACAGGCTGTCAAATGTAATTTCGGTGATCAACTTCATGTGCAGCTGAGAGACCGGTTAATTGCAGGAATTAACATACCTAGTTTGGAAAGAGAGCTGTGAAGAATGTCAAACTGTTCCTTTCAAGATGTTAGAACTGCGTGCATTAACTACGAGGCGTTGAATGAACTTGATATTCAGTCGATGAAGATCTCCAATACTTTGATTAGTTGTCATGATGAAAAGCAATCTCAGGGTCAATCGAAATTGTGTTCGTTTAACAGAGGTTCCTATTCTCGTGTAAAAATGAACGGTGTCTCAAAAAAAGAATTACAAAGGAAATCAAAAAGGTGAGACCAAGTTTGGCAAATGTTTATCATGTGGAAAACTTCATTCTCGTTATTATTGTACATTTCGTAATGCTAAATGTTTTAGATGTGGTAAGATAGGACACATTCAAGCAGTATGCAAAGCCACTGTTCATTTTGCCTCAAGTAGTACTAAAGCTTGTAATTTAGATTCCAATAATTCAGCTGATCCTAATGATCATTTATCTTTAACTACCATTTCGAAAGGTAATGCTCATATTCAAAAGCGACTATATACATCACTTGGTTCATTTCATGACTTTATTGTGGACACAGGCAGTATAGAGTCCATTATTTCATTCAAGAACCTGAAATTGTTAGATACGAACGTTGTGATACGACCCACTGAAGTATCAATATTGGGGATTACTGGACACAAACTGCCTATACGAGGATGTTGTGAATTGCTAATAAGAGATGATGATTCCTCATACATACCATGTGAATTCTTAGTTAGCGAAACGGGACTGTCAATACTGGGTTTAAAGAATTTGAAAAGGCTTAAAGTGGAGTTGTCTCTCCTAGTTTCTAAAGAAAATTCTGATGCTTTACTTAAAGATTCGATAGCCACGTGTGCTAAGTGCAGTGGAGGTATGAAAACTGGTATTGATTCTATTGCCGCCTCAACATTTAATGAGCTGGAGAGGGGAGTAGATACCTTTTTACTGCAATATAGAAATGCCAGACATTCAGTGACGAAAGAGACTCCATCAAAACTATTAAAAGGAAGAATTCCTCGGTCGAATATGAGATGTTTGGAGTCTGCAGGAGTTACATATTATCGTGGCAATGATCTTCGACCATCCACGGGGATTGTTCTGAAGAATGTTGGGAAATCTATGGTGCGGCTTCTAGATATCAATGACTTAAGTACACAAAATCGACATGTTGATCAAATACAATTCCAGGAGCCAGGTGAGTCTGTTCCAATTTCGGTTGTTAATTCTAATACTAATGAGAGCATTCTAGATAATACAGAGCCTTTATCCAATACACTGTCGGACGGATACATGATGAATTAGAGAAGAAGACGTACGATTGATTACAGACATATACATTCCAATTTAAGCTGCGGCGGATGTGGTGTTTGAATGAACTAGTAACTTCTTGTTGTTGTGAAATGCTTGATTTTGAATTCTAAATACAATACATTCGTTTGTGCCTATCTTTAATTCTTAATTCATATACTTCTAAGCATCACAATAAGACTTAAATATCCTGAATAAAAAGTATGTATTTGAATCAAAATGTTCAATGTTAATTAACCAGATTCATTTATCTACAATACAGAAGAAACAAAAGGAAATTATTCATTGGCGTTACTGATGTTATTGCTGACATTTGACAAAAGGATATCAGCAATGTGTTTTCACTAGCTCGTGAAAAAGATATTGGATACTGGATATTAAATAGAGCCGTTTCACTCAAGCTTCGACTTCGAAGCGCTTATGTGGAGAGAGTTGTTTACATGCTCGAAGATGAAAATAATACTGCATTACTTAAAACTGTGTCAGTCAGCTTTTTACACATCAAGGTGCAATAAAGTTCAAAGTATTCAGTTTGTGTGTTTTCATGGTAATGCTTGTCGTGTGATAAGCGAGCGAACCGATTCTATATATTAACTTAAGCGAAATACACCATAAGTAAAAAACCTACTGAGAATTAGTTTGATTTCCCCTGAGTAGCTCAACTATAATAAGAAAACGATTGTTTTAGTTTCTTTTGAAATAAAGTTACATCAAATGTAATACAGAAATCATCATGAATTTGATGGATTGCATTGTACAAGTCACATACGCTGCTTTCTCGAATGAAGTGTTGAGGATTTCCAATGATTTTAAACAATTTTCAAATAGATCATGATAACTTACGTCTTTGTTCTGCAATCCATTGTATGAGTATCTCCACTGTAGAACAAATGTATTGGTATACAATTCAACTCTACACTAGTGCTGATGACAGTTTGAATGAAGTAGGAGATTGTGATCATTTCACACATATCAAAATTAGTAATTTGGTAACTTTATCTGTCTATGCCTGACGTGTTAGGTGAGTGCATGAAAAAAAAGAGTTGATTGAGTGTCGAATAACCGTCAAAATATGCATAAAAGCGATTATTTTGATCATCAGTGAAAGTTTCCGCCTGTGATTTATCTGGGGTAAAGTTGTGTGACTTAACAAGCTTTCATTAACGCAAATTCGTATTTTTGGAATGATTTCACCTACTATGTGATGCACGTTTGCAATCCTGTTATCTCTCTATTTCCTGCTATAAAAACCCTACATTCGTTTTCTCCGCTCTTTGTTTTATTTTTTTATTATTTTTCTCTCAAGTTTGTCTCTCTGTTGTTGTTGAAGAGAGATTCACGTGCCTCTCACTGTTTGCGTCATCTCATTCATTGTTTCTCTTTTAACGTGTATTTGAGTCTCTGTTTCACTACTTTTTTCCAGGATAAATCACCCCACGGCGAATTGTTCTAAGCTGAATTGAGTTTGCATGATGCACATTTCATAGGTTGAGTAAACTGTTCATCCTGTTGTGATAGATTCAAAACCATTATATCGCTTGTTAGTGCATATTTTTGACGGTTTTTTCTTCGAGTCTTGTACCATAGCCCATATCAAACGTCCGCAGTTCTCTCCCCCTTTTTTCCTTTTTCTTTCTTTTATTCTTTTTTTTTTTTTTTTTCTTTCCCCCTACTTTCCCTTTCCACTCTTCGTTACCACTCACACATTTAAACACGTAAGGCACTTTTGACAGAATTAAATGTGACCAATTTATTTACTAATTTTCTGTATATTTCTGTTGTGACATATATTGTATCACCAGAATCTTCTCTTAACTTCCATTTCATAAACTTTGTCCTTCTTTATTACCACTCACATAGTGTAGAGTTGAAGTTGTTTTTATTATACCAATTTTACCAATTCGTTTACAGTGGAGTAATATCTCATATCAATTGGATTGCTAGAACCATAAGAAGTACAGTTTATCAGTGATCTAGTCGAATAAATTGTTTTAATAATCATTGGAATATCCTCAAAACTTCATTTCGAGCCGACAGCAGCTAGTCTGGGACTTGTACAATGCAATCCACCCAAACTTCATGATGACTATTTCTGTATTTACATTTGATTGACGTACACTTTTAATTTCCATAATCAAGATAAGTTTGTAAACTATAAACAAACTAAGACGTTATACACTTTATTTATAGTTGAGGCGCCCATTATACTTAAGCTTGGGTGTGATAATATATAAACTTAATTTTTAAGTTGAAGCGTTTGATTCCACGTTCATGGGTGTTCAATTTCGCTTAATTTTTTAATAATATAGACACTATCGCCGTGTTGCGCTCGACTCCCCGTATCATATCACACACTGACAACATAGCCTTTACTCCAATATCACATTGAGGAATAAAAAATAAAACACACAAATTCTGTAAAAAAAGCTGATTATTCTGACTATACACGACTCTGTGTTTAATGTAATTGCACGTATTATTTTTATTCCGCTTCGTAGTTCACATGCATCATGGTATAACAAACGTCTCTTCCAAATAAAGCTGTCCTACGATAGTCGGAAAAT
>CALYCR020000372.1:0-14190 GCA_944470395.2 Schistosoma turkestanicum
GGGGGAAAACCGCATCCCGAACATGCTTGCATTGTTGCTTAGGGTAGTCAGAAGACTCTGCATTTTGTCAGCGTCTTCACCAAGTAGGACAATGTCATCGGCATATTCTAAGTCAATAAGCGAGCCACCTGGTAGAAGGTCTACTCCAGAAAATTCAGACGAGGATAAGGTTATTTCTAGGAGCATGTCAATGATAAAATTAAACAAGAATGGAGAGAGTGGACATCCCTGACGGACACCACTTGATGTAGAGAATTCCGGTGACAGTTCGCCATAAGCTCTCACTCGACCAGTGGTGTTCGAGTAAAGGGCTTGTATAAGGTTAATGTACTTATTTGGTACACCTTTCAATGACAGACACTGCCACAGAACCTCACGATCCACTGAGTCAAATGCCGCCTTAAGGTCCAGGAAAACAACTATTGTAGGACGCCTAAATGTGTGTCTGTGTTCCAGGACCTGTCGTAGTGTGAAAATGTGGTCTATACAACCACGTCCAGGTCGAAAACCAGATTGGTTTTCTCGAGTCTGCTCTTCACGAGCTTTCGTTAAGCGTCGAAGTATTATTGAGGCCAATATTTTAGATACTATATTAGTTAGACTTATTCCCCTGTGATTGTCACAAGAAGACTTCTGTCCTTTCTTATAGATTGGGACAATCAGTGATTGAGACCAGTCGGATGGGATTACGTCCAGTTCCCAGATCCTGCCTAAGATCTCAGTCAACCTAGCTGCTAAAACTGGACCACCATCCTTAAATATCTCAGGGGTCAGTCTATCAGGACCTGCAGCTCGCCCTCGCTTCAGATTTCCTAACGCTTTCTCAACGTCATTAAGACTAGGGGGACTTACGTCGATTTGCCATTCAGGATGACTGGAGATCGTGGGTAACTGAAGAGTGGCTCGAGGCCAGTTGAACTGATCCCTAAAGTGTTCTGCCCATCGATCCAGTCTCCTGGATTGAGAATAAATGAGAGTCCCGTCATTTTCTGAGATAGTCTCGCTTACACTAGGATTCCTAATACCAGTTTCCTTGATAAGTCGGAAAAGTTGTCTACTGTTGCCTATCGCTGCTGCCTTTTCCATCGCTTTTGCTTTCGCCACCCACCACTGTTCGCGATCGTTACGTAGGCTTTTTATAAGTCTGCGCCTAAGTTGACTTCGTTCTTCATCATGTTCACAGCCAGGTGGGATGAGTTTTCGGGCATCCATCAGATCGGTGGATGCTACTGAGATCCACGGTTTCATTCTAGCCTTATGGTCAACCTCACTAGCAGATATCACTGCTGTTTCCACAGCCTTTTTGATATCATTCCATCCTGCTTCCGGATGGGAATCGCTTAAATGGTCGCCTAACTGCTTTTCTAGTTGTTCCTGAAATATATTTTTCGCCTTATTATCATTAAGCAAAACCCTAAGAGGCTTTCTTACGGTGTCTTTCCTACGCCCAGTAAGCTTCAAACAAATACGCGCTCGCACTAGGGCATGATCTGAATCTAGACATGTGCTCCAGAACGAGCGACAGTCCTCTATCGAACCCCTCCATCGGTGGCTGATGGCGATGTGATCTAGTTGAGTCCAACGTTGAGACGACTTTGGAGGTCGCCAGGTCAACAGATGCTTTTCCTTATGCCTAAAGTTAGTGTTTGCTAAGAATAGGCGGTTGTCTGAGCATATTTGCAACAGACGGTCACCATTGTCTGTTCTCTGAGCCGGGACACCATAACATCCACCTAGGTGTCTCTCTTGCTCACTTAGTCTACCTACTTGAGCATTAAAGTCACCAGCCATTATTACTATGTCAGAGCGCCTAGCTTTTTGGAGGAGGTCCGAAAGCTTTCTGTAAAACTCATCCTTAACCTCGTCTGAACTGCATTCAGTGGGGGCATAGGCAGATACGACGAAGAGGCAACGGCGATTGTCCCTATCTTTCCGAGTCCTTACTGTCCCGTTTAGTCGGACAGCGCACAATCGACTATCTACAGGGATCCAGTCAAGGAGAGATTGTTCTGCCCTACGACTCAATGCTATGCCTACGCCAGCAAGACCCCGGGAAGCAGCATCAGGGCTACCGGATACACGAAGAGTAAATCGAGCTGCTTCTTTATTTTGACATGGTGTGGTCAAGTGTATGACGTGACTCGGATCCTGTATGCGCGTTTCCGAGACGCAGCATACATCGATGGCACGAGATTCTAAAGTCATAGCTAAGGAAGCCTGTTGCCCTATTTGACACAATGTCCGTACATTAAATGCTCCAACATGTAGTCTAGAGCGAGGTTTAAGGAGACCAGGAACGACGTTTCGCGAACTCGTATCGTCTGCATTAGCTGTGCACTGTGATGAATGAATGTGAGAAGAGTTAGTCGTGGAGATAAGAGAGGTGTGTGTTGGTGTAGGAAGGATTTGATTTTGACCAATTCGGTCTCGTGTGCTGTTACGGGTATGAGGGCGGTTGTCACTTCCCGGCTGCCCACACCGTGGAAGGTTGTTTCTTGAGGAACCTGAAAAGGAAGATAGATTAGTGTTGGTGCGTGACCGCAGAGCCCAAGGGACAACTGCTTGAGGCCAGTCACGCATGGCCTTTTTATCAAATGTTTTTTGAGGATTAGCTCCGTTCTTAAAGGCCCTTAGTGGGCACCCTTACCCAAGGAGACGGAAATCCGTGAGTTAGGGGGAGGTGTGACATTTTTAGGGCCGACCTTTTCTAACCCTTCCTTCCTTGTGAGAAGGCAGCATCGCTGCAGATGCTGGTTGTCCGAGGGAAACACCTTACTGCTGTCACACCCCTCTGCAGTCAGCAGTACGACTTCGCCCTCAGACCTTGGGTAGCTGCTTTTAGTCTCATCGTTCTCCAATCGACCAGCCTGGCATGGTAGGACCTGCAGGAACATATGTTCCAGCCAGTATAGCTCGGTTGGGTCATCACGATAGGCAAGCCCGACCACCACGTCAAGGTAGCAGCTACGGTCGGGGAACTCGTAATACCATTCAAGTATATCAGTTAGTCTTCAAAAATTGGACCAATGTTGTCCATAATCTTTCTTAAAATATTAGTACAGAGTGCTGAAGATTTTTTCATTGAAATGACGAACTGATGAATGTCAAATCACCACTAGAGACATGGAAGGACTGAACGGTTACTTCGTCTTGGCATAGGATTCGTCAGCAGAATGGATCCACGACTTGGCAAGCGGGAATCGAACCGATGACCTTTGGTATCGCCCGAGAACGCTTAACCTCTCGGCCACCGGGTCGGCATCCAACGATGTTTAATTTCAACCGATACACGATAGTGTGAACCCGTCATCTATTGTCTCCAGTTAGTAACTGTCTCACACTCAATACAGTTGAATTCCAATTGTCACATCTTCTCACTAGAACTCTGAGATGTCCCTATAGGGTTGAATTTCATTGAAATCATGGACCAAATACACCGCATTATCATTTATAATTCAAATGGCTTAATTGGACTAAACTACCACTAAAAACTTTATGTTAGCACCCATGTTAAGTATACTAACCCTAAATCACATAAATTACATACAGTTTGTTCCAACTTGAATACAGAGAGTTTTAGAAGAAATATGAATTTGGAATGTTCTTTTTCTCTCAACATAAAACTATAAAAAAATATAATCACCATCATAAAAGTTGACCAAAAAA
Organism: Schistosoma turkestanicum; assembly: GCA_944470395.2. NCBI lineage: Eukaryota > Metazoa > Platyhelminthes > Trematoda > Strigeidida > Schistosomatidae > Schistosoma > Schistosoma turkestanicum. The sequence continues at coordinate 3,667 of CALYCR020000372.1, forward strand.
AATGAATCTCTTTCCTACAACTCTTATTGAAAACAGTTTACTTACTGTAGGTATTGACAAAGCAATCATTACTACACATGTAATAGCACTTGATCCAGTACTGTCCGATATGGAACCAGCAAGAATTCCACCAAGTATACCACCTACATCAAAAACAGCTGATAAATCAGCTGATGATGATGGATTGAAACCGCCTTCTTCAAGTATATACAATGGTAACCAAAATAGAAAAGTATATGAGACTAGTTTAGAGAAGAATAATGTCAATGAATATTCAATAACACCCTGAAAGAGAGAGAGAAAGAAAAAGAATTAAAAAGACTATTAAATAAAATAGCTGCAAGTTTGAAGGCTATTGTATATACAAATTTCGCTGAGTATTTATTAAATATTTGGTTTAAGAGCAATGTTTTGTGATGGAGGGGTAGGGTGTGGAAGAAAGTTAGGGGTGGCTAGACCAAAACATGGCACAAATCCAGGAAGTAGCACTGACAACTGGATTGAGTCATGTTTGCTAGATGTAGACTACCTGGTTGGGGTCCGCGAGACGAAATTCACCGATGGTTAGAGACCTTGAATGACATTGCTCAGAATCGTTTACAATGGCGCAGGTGCATTCAGTCTTTGTGTTCTCTGAATTCTAAACTTCTGAATTCCTCATCACCTTTATCTTTCTTTTTCTAAATTTATCTCATGGAATTTTACTTCTTGAATAGTATCTTTGAGCCTTAATCTTCTCCATTATCACTAATACTTCTACTACCTCTGCTAGTGCAGAGTTTGGATAGATAATTTGATCTTTCTGTGTTAATGTGGCAAGGTTGACTGATGGATTGTCAGGCTTCACGTCATCCATTGACTTTTAATATCGGTAGGTTGGAAGAAAGCTAGGGGCGGCCAAACCAAAACATGGACACAAATCCATGCAGTCAGTGACAAGTGGACTGGGTCATGTTGGTAGATGTAGGCTATCTGGTTGGAGCCCGCGAGACGAAAGTCACCGATGGTTAGAGACCTTGAATGACATGGCTTAAAATCGTTTGCAATGGCGGTCGCAGGTGCATCCGTTCTTTGTGCTCTCTCAAACTCTAAACTTCTGAATTCCTCATCACCTCTATCATTCTCTTTCTAACTTTATCTCACTGAATTATACTTCTCGAATCTTATCTTGGAACCCTAATCTTGTCCATTACTGCTAATACTTCTACCATCGCTACCACTGTGAGATTTGAACAGACAGTTTCGCCTCTGTGCTAATGCGGTATGGCAACCTGAATTGATGTACTTACGTACAAAGTTCTACGTTGTATTTGTCTGTCTGTCTTTTAATATCTCCTTCACCGTTCATAGTATACAATCAATCAATCAATCATGTATCTGCTAATCATTTTAATATCACAAATGAAACAGTTATATACATATTGCGAACTCTTATTTATAGCGAGTTAATGGTCATATAACTGATGTCATATTATTGTTAAGTTTATGATATAATAATATAATAAGGAAAGTAAATCAGTTTGTTGTTCTCATGTCCTGATAGTTTAAGTTAGGGACAGAAAGAATCGGTTTAAGACATACAATGTGAGAATATTTCTTTTTCAGATAATTGAAAATAAAACTGATTAAGGATAGTCATGATAATCTGCGAAGATAGTGGTAGAGCTTCAGGAACAACTACTTGAGGTCGGTGACAAACGGTTTTTATGTGGTAAGTTTTTTGATAAGTCAGTACCGTACTTAGAAAAGCTTAGACGAGAATCAATGGATTAAGAATAATTGTGAAATTTTTAAGATCAACTTTTTAATCCTCCTGTTTCTTTATGAAAATTTATCATCGCTACGCATGTTGGTTGTTTGAGGGAAACATTTTAATGCTATCACATTCTTGTATAATCAGCAGGATGTCTACAGACCTTAGTTTCCTCCCTTTATTCTTGCCATTCCTCAACCAGTCTATTTGGTATGGTAGCGCCTAAACGAACAAGTGTTTCAACTCGTTTAGCTCGGCTGGATCATCAAGACAGACAACCGCAACCATCACTTCGTGGCAGCAGCCACGGTCGGGAGCTGAGGTGACTAAAATAATAAGAGCTTTCTGGGACATTGTCTGTAGATAAAGTGGACTTCCTGAGATCACTAGATCGAATTTCGTTGGATTAAAAATAACTGTTACCATGTACAGTAGGATGGATATTGAGTTGGAATTCTATCAGGGAGGATTTAGCACAAATATCGAATAAAACTTAAACGCCATAGTTAAGTTCTAACAATGGGAACCGATTCATCCAGTTTTGATATTGAACCAGTTTTAAGATACATTTCACTGAAGAGCCACGAATCAATCTAAAAGCGATCACATCAAGAGTTTCACACCAGTCAGTGGCTCTTCAATAGATATCGTAAGTGCACACACAAACACACATTATTTAAAATGTTCAACTTTTAAGAATGCATCAAGAATGTTCTACACAAAAAAAATAATTTACGCATTATAATAAGGTTATTCTTTTTTGATAAGTTTTTATTGTACACAAACTTACAGGTACTTTTAATGCAGCTAGAAACGATGAAGAGTTCGTTTTGACCGGTACTAAAAGATTAACTTGTGAACTAGTTTCAACTGATTCCTAAAATGATTAACAAGAAGAAACAAATCATTCAATAGTTAGACAATAATTGGGAATAAGTAGGAAAATAAGAAATACACTAGTTTTGTCATAACTGATACCTACTACAATGCTGCTGAAAACGAATGCGTAATTTGTATTTATTTCGCTCAAATTTAGAACAACATTTAATCGTGTCGATTATCGACGGACAAAAATTCACGTCAATGGACTACCAAGTGTCGTGAGGATTACAATATTTTTGAATTATTATGTTGGAATTCAATAGTTTAGGAGTTTGTAACTTTTTCTCGATTCAAGATAAATTGTTAGTATTATCTAGTGTCATCCGATGAGTATCCGTTTCATTTCAGAGATAACTAATATCTTGACTTGTAACTAGAGGCACGTAGGCATTCTCATTTGAGTTATCAATAGTTACCAAAAAATATTGTATCGCAACGTTGAGGAACATGCATTAACACGAAATAATGGTCCATTGTTTCTCACTCCAAAAAATATCCGTCTGTGATAACATCTATCATCAAAATGTGTTTTACGTTAAAATTAGGGAAAATGTTCGCAAGATTCACAACTTCACATAAAAGCAATATATCGAGGAATTCGAGAATAATACCATAAGAAACGAAAATGTTCTAATCAAATACAAAGGATAAGAGTTAGTAAGTGAAACTCTACAAACAACTATATAAATTGGACCTTTACTAATGCTATCCTTGGTAGTATAATGTCTCAATGTGTTAGTGGTTTGATTAACTAAATAATGGTTAAAATGTGGAGTTATAAACTAGGCATATGAAAGCTTGGAGTTACCAGGATTAAGTAGGTAGAGTGGATGGGACGTGTGTTACGCATACCCAACCAACACCTACCTAGTGCGCAGTCTTTGTTGACGTTGGAATAAGTTAGAAGAAAGTTGAGGAAAGCTAAACCAAAACGTAGCATCAATGCATGAAGTTATGGACTGTTAGTCTGACGTATGTTTGTAGGTGTATACCATCTTGTTGCAGTTCAAAAGACAGCCCTAACCGCTGGTTGAAGACGAAGAGTGACATGACTCAGAATCCGTTACAATGAAACAGATCATGTACACTAACTTTAAAAAAGTTCCGTTATGCGAAGATCAGACTTGGAGAACTACCACAACCTGTGCAAAAACAGGAACAGGTATTTGTCCGCGACTGTCAACAAAAGATACTCCAGATCCGTCGGCGGGAGAATCACCAACAATAACCTACTCTTGTGAATAACAAACCAGTTTCTGTCATTTGAGGAGAAAATTGGGAAAAGATGCTGGAGGTGTGTATTGGACACACCTTACGGAAACCATTAAACCGAAAAGCAATACAAGACGGTCTTAACACGGAATCTTTAATTGGATAAAAAGCCCAAGACAACATTTATTCTAGATAGTTTAGTTGATGCTCTGTAACCTGAGTGGTGGTAGTTTCCGATTTGTTTGAATGCTATTGCTGAGAGTAAACAATAAGCTAGAGAAATATATGTGACGCGTTTGTATAACCTGTAACAAAAACTTAATGTACATAAATTAGCTTAGCTAATAATAATAATAATATTAATAGTAATAATAATAATAATAATAATAATAATAGGCAGCCGTAAACCTTTTTGTATTTGAATACGAAATATGTCAGATCATTATTTTAGATATCATGTATGTGTAACGATGTAGCTATAAAAAGAAAATATGATAAGAATTCTCTAATGTTGGATTTTGGCTAACCTACATATTAATATTTTTGACTGTTTAAACATATTGTACACTTAATTGATGAGGTTCATCTTTTTTTCTAGTACAATAAAAAAAGACAAATGAACTTACTTCTAATGAATTTTCATCTCTGATTGGTTGATTAATGGAACCATACTGCTGAAAAAATGTAAATAAAAGTATTTAAAAAAAAACGATACACGAAAGTATAATTTACTAAATTGACAAAAAAGTTGCTATAAATTTAACCCTAACTCAATTAATGAATGCATATGATATGCTTGAATGCTATTACGAGTTCACTTTAGTAGTCGGTATACGAGAGCGAAGACAAATGATCCAGTGACACCATAGGCTATTCTAATCCGAGCCTCCCAAGGCATCACTAAGTAGAAGAAAAAGTCTTGATATGGTGTAGGAAGTGTACTCCACAGGCATTCAGAAAATGAGGTTGACAAGTACACAAATCGATTTTATTTACACACAACAGAAAAGTCCTTGGGAGAGCCACAAAAATAGTGTACTAAAATAATACATCAACTAATAACACCCAAGGATTTTTCCAGTGGGAAATGTAATTTCAAGGTCAACTGATCAGTCCATGCGCGAAAACATAAAATCCAAAATTAGGATCTTTATCAAGTGAGTTCTGGAGATCTAACGTCCCCAACTTTAGGTGATGTGTGCGTTGATGCTCGCCTGAACTGAAGCAGGCACGGTGCAGTCTGAACCTTTATACCTGATGGATGAAAGTTAGATGGTCTAGTCACTAAATCATCAGTACTGATGGTGATTATGTACGATCGACTGTCTGAATCAATAACGAGGTAGTCAATGAACGACAGACCATTAAAAAACCCAACTATTAAGTAAGCCATAAACTTTGTTGATTTTACTAAAGGAATGAACGAATATATTAAATGATAGTACAACTACTAGATAGATAACAGAATTTTATTTATACTTGGTTAAATACCACTCATATAAAAATAGATGGGATTATAATTTACAGACAACATGACCTATTGATCCATTGATCATTGAATATTCAATATTTTTGACAACCAATACCCTAAATAAGTCACCCTTTTTAACCAACCTAAAATTACAATGTAAAAATGACTGATTGACTTTCAGTCAATTCAACAGCACAGTCAATTGTTCAATCATATTTAAACTAAGCATTATGAAAAATTGTTACTCTTGTTCCACTTGCTAATTTAGTCGCTTTCGATGAATTTTCGGTGCTGATCGATCGGGAAATAGTTATTATCATTAATAATATCCCTATTTGAAAAGTCACTAAGACATAGATTAAAAAGCGAGATAATTATTTTGACTTCAGAAGAAGTAGCAATCGTTTCTATTGCTTTTTCCGGGCGTTTTTTTTAACTCTAATTGTAGAACTGAGCTCAGAACATACTGGCTTACTTACAACGCTGACCAGCATTCTTCAGCATACTCTGTCCTGGTCCTCTCTTTCTAGTTTTGTCTAAAATGTTGTTCATTCTTCTCATGTCTTTTTCTATTTCTTGGCGTAATGTGCTCGTTGGCTTTCAGGATACCAGGTGAAGGCTTGTCTTGTGTGGCTTATCCACTTCCAGCGCTTCTTCCTGATTTCCTCCTCCACTGGAATCTGGTTTGTTCTCTACAACAGTAGATTTTTGCTGATAGTGTTTGGCTAGCGAATTCGAAGCATTTTGCATAGACAACAGTGAATGAACACCTGCATCTTCTGGATGATGGCTTTGGTAGTTTCCCAGGTTTCCGTCCCATATAATAATACTGTCTTGGCATTTGTATCGAAAATTCTGACTTTGGTGTTGGTTGATAATTGTTTCAAGTTCCGTATGTTGTTCAATTGTAGTTGAATTTCTGTCCTTGCTTTGCCGATCCATGCCTTCATATCTGCATCAGATGTGAACATATGGGTCTCTTTGCATCCCTGTTGGTATTGCTTGTGATATTACTTATACAGCCGAGCTATCTTATTACTTGGTATTCTTCGAGCATTGTACAACGCTCAACTAGTTCCCAAAATCAGAACACAGATTGAACAGATAGTTCATTATATTTTAACAAACCAAATTGAATGCGAATGGATTTGAGTAATATAAAACATTCTCAAGTCTTTTTCAGGTGTCCATTAGAGAAATGACCGGCTACGAATGAGCTAATCTGTGTGCTCGAACGTAATCCTGCATTGGACATGTTTTGATCCTGCTAACAGAGATTTACAAATATGTTAACAGCTCATAAAAATTAATTTCTGCTTCACACTAAACACGAACAGAAAATATCGACTAACTACTAGTTAGTATATGAGCTTTAGTGGTATGTATTTGATGTGGTCAATTGATGGCTACCTACAAAGACGGTATTATTATTATTATTATTATTATTATTATTATTATTATTATTATTAGGGACTAAATCTTCTGAATAATTACAAATCAAAATACAACACCATTCACTAGATGAAAAGATTTTTTAGTGATAAAAATAAAATGATCATATGTAGAATATGAACACACAAAAGACGCAATAAAATGACATAGGCAATTAAAGGGAATTAACTTGTAGGTCACTGATTCTCCTTGAACGAGATGGCTCAAAATCGTTTGCAATGGTGCAGATGCATTCGTTCTTTGTGTTCTCTCAAATTCTAATCTTCTGAACTCCTCATCTTTTTCTCTTTCTAAAGTTATCTCATTGAATTACACTTCTTGAATAATATCTTTAATCCCTAATATTCTCCATCACCATATGATTCGAACTGATAGTGGCATCTCTGTTCTAATGCAGTATAGCAACCTGAACTGATGTACGCACGTACGAAGTTCTACGTTGTGACTGACTAACTGACTGACACTTATTCTCCAAACAATTAACACCTGACTGTTAGGCCTCATTTTCGGACATTGTATCCATTACTGACTTTGATATGATGGTTCAATAGTTTTGAGAAAATTATCACCATATACTTCTTATGCAAGAAATTCATTTATTGTGGTGCGGCGATACATTTTTACGCATGGTAATAATCTATTTGAACTAAAATTCTCATTACACATACTATTCTTCATACATGGGGAGATGAATGAACTCAAAAATTGTTTTCTATTGAAGTTTCACTATTTAAAATCATTAAATCTATCACTTAAGTAAGTCCTTGTGTTAGATCAATTCAACAGCGATCACATGGGTTGGTGGGACATGTCCTCAATAAAAACGTAATTATGAGTGCACATTTACTCGATGTAACGACCTAATACATATGTAAGTAACTAAATCTATTTATATACATATATTTTTTCAGGTAACTTTGATTCGATTATACACTAAAAAAAACCTTATTAACGGTAGCTAAATTGATAGAATTATAAGTTTACACTGATTAAATTAGTCCGGACACCTCCTATAACCGGTAGCGCTGATCGACGAACAATCACACTGGGACATTGATAAAGATTCTCTAATCTATAACTAAATGGTCAGTCAGTCAGCTACAACGCAGAAACTTCGTCTGTAAGTACGTACATCAGTTCAGGTCACACCATACAACATGAACACAGAGATCGAATTGTCAGTTCAAATCCCATAGTAGTAGAGATAATAGAAGTGTATCAGTTGTAATGGAGAAGATTAGGGTTCGAAGAAATTATTCAAAAAGTATAATACAGTGAAATAAATTTGAGAAGAGATGATGTACATGAGGAATTTAGATGATTAGAATTTAAGAGAAGACAAAGAATCAATGCACCTGTGCCATCGCAATCCACTTTGAGCCATCTCATTCAAAGTCTCCAACTATCGGTGGTTGCAATGCTGTCTCGCGAATCCCACCCAACCAGGAGGTAGTCCTACAACATCTCTACCAACATGGTTCAATCTATAAATCATACTAAATAATAAAATGATTAAGTGTTGATTTCAGCCAAAATTCAATTGGGAAGAGAGATTCTCCATATATTAGAAATCAGTTCAAAGCACTAAGATAAACAGATGTATTTGTGTCTTTCATCTGTACTTGAATCTTGAACAATATATATATTACTTCATTTCTACATGTATTTTGTCTATTACGATATGAATAACCTATCTCACTAATTATTATGCCTTATAATTTTGAATAAATGTGATAACTCATTCAATTTTGAATGAAACTCTAAACATTACTCTAAATTTGAATAATTGGCTCCTATCAGTAAGTAGCTTTACACGATTTATCATAAAACTGAGTAAATTAAATTAAGATTAGTATAAAAATTATACACATACACTATGAAATATGCTCTTTCATAATTTGTAAAAAATTTAATATGTACAATTACAAAAAAAAACATTCATTGTAATTAATTCTCATTATTATTATTATAAAAAACGGTAAAGTGCAAATTGTATTGCAAAATCTTATTCAAACAAAACAATATCAATTTTGTTTTTAATATAAAAATAATACTTGAAACATACTTGTACATTAGGGTGGGTAGACTGAATTATAACGGATTCAGGATCTAAACAGAAAAGAAAATGTAATCTGTTTATCATGCATATATATGTCTTTTGATGAAATTCACTTTTAATGAGATATTAGAGAGAAATTACATTGGAGACTTATTCGTTGTAGGTTAGATAGGGGCTACTGTTTCCTGTGGCTTTGGGCAGAATACAACTTGTTTCTGGTTAGCATTTACTATAGACATAGTCATTTCCGATGTGTTACCCGGTGTCCTCCTTTCGTATTGCAAGCCTAGACTCGAATTGACCACGTTGTGATTAGCTACCGCTGTAGCTACTTCTTGAATAATATTTTCGAACCCTAATCTCGCTGATTACTGCTAATACCTTTACTATCTCTATTACTATGGGATTTTAAGTTGGAAGAAAGTTAGGGGCGGCCAAACCAAAACATGGCAGAAATCCATGAAGTCATTGACGAGTGGACTTAAGCATGTCGGTAGCTGTCGACTACATGGTTGGGGTGTGCGAGATGATAATTTTCGATGGTTAGGGACCTTGAATGACATGGCTCAAAATCGTTCGCCATGGCGCCGGTGCATTTATACTACGTGTTCTCTCAAATCCTAATCTTCTGGGTTCTTCAACAACTCTAGTTTTGACTTTCTAAACTTTTCTCATTAAATCATAAAAATCTTGAATAATATCTTTTAATTCTAACCTCTCCGTTTACTTCTAATACCTTTACCACCTCTTCTACTATTGGATTTGAATTGACAATTACATCTCTGTGCTGATGTACGATGTACGAAGTTCTACGTTGCATCTGACTGACTGACTACTATGGGATTTCAATTGACAATTCGATCTCTGTGTGTTAATGTGGTATGGTAACTTGAACTGATGTACGTACGTAGTACATACGTACGAAGTTCTACGTTGCTATTGATTTATTAAGCTACTACCGCTGTAGTGATTCTGTACAGGAGTGCTGAGTCTTTAAGTGTATTTTATCTGGACTCTGGTTATATTCTGGTTTGTATCATGTTTTTTGATTTATATGTATGTAAATTAGTTCTTCATAGCTTCAGAATTTTGATTAGATAGCTTACGTAGATAGTAGAAAGCAGAAAACAATAATTGAATTCTTGTAAGATTCTTTTTCGACCCTGCAAATTATTTTACTCAATAACGATAATAATTCAATTCTAAATCGGCTGGTATGTCAAGAAGTGTGCTTTCCTGATTAAGATAACCACCATTTAAAACCTTTGCTCTTCTTAATTCAGTTTCAAAAGTCACATAATGTAGCTAATAGCTAGCCCCCTAGTACACACCAATTTATGCCTGGTACATTTATGTGGTCAAGTGAAAGTAAATGTGACTACACACATAGTGTAGCAACTCCACTTGGAACCCTTCTGAGGCTACCGCCGGTCCCAAGCCCGGATAAAGGAAGAGGGTTGGGTTAGGGGTTAGCGACGCCATCCAGTAGAAAACTAACGCACTAAAAAAACAGAGTGCAGCTCCTTAACTTACTGGTCATGAAATATTTGATTTTCTCCCCGCTCCCCCCCGCCTATTACTGATTTTTACTCTGAATTCACTGTGAGTACCTGTGATATTTCTTTTAAAATAAAATATTGTCCAGTGTTTACTCTGGTTCTCTATTTTTGGTAGTAAATCAGGCATAATGTGATT
>CALYCR020000373.1:0-14184 GCA_944470395.2 Schistosoma turkestanicum
TCTTATATTTTGTGAGCACCTCGTTAATGTTCTGTTTCTTTCCAATGTCCTCTTTTGCCACTCTAACCTCAGCCACCTCGCTGCTTTCATGTATCGTCAGTGTGCCGTACTTTGTAATCACCTTCTTACTTCTTGTATCAATAATTGCTCCTACTTCTCTCAAGAAATCTGCTCCTAGTATTGGTCTCGACAAGTTCGTAGTCACTACAAAGGGAAACTGTATTTTCGAACTGCCGATTTTCACGATATCATTTGAGACTCCGAGGATTTTTAACACGTGGCCGCCGATGGTGTTAACAACTGAAGCACTCGGCCTGATACCTCTACACCGCTCTTGGTCTATTAACGAAACTGCCGCCCCTGTATCAATCAGGCAAACTACCTCTCGCTCGTTTATCCCTACTCTCGCATAGACCGCCCCCCTATCTACTAATGCCGAGACCCCAGTTTTCGAAAGACATAAAGAACAACGTGTGTATGCTCTAAAATATTTACGTCTTCGTCTTGTTGGGCAATTCCTCTTCCAATGTCCGGTTCCTCCGCAAATGTAGCATTTATTATTTCTTTCACCCTTTATTCGTAACGCTGCCACCTCTCGTTGTAATTCTTCTATCTTCTTCACGACATCATCAGCCTGTCTCTCACACGCCACCGAGGCGACTGTTGAGTTCATCAGTTGTCTTGTTACTTTCGCCAGCTCGGTGACGTCCATTGGTTGTGCCGCGTTCACCAGTCTCAACTGCTGGCCAATCTCTGCAGGCACACTTTCAATGAATTGCGAGGCTAGCAGCTGTGCCTGCGACTCCTCATCCAAATTCGGCAGACCCCGGCGCAGCAATCTTGTCAACTCCACGGCCAGCACGAGTGGGTCGCCGTCCACCGACAGCCGCGCCTCTCGGAACTTCTGCAGCGCGTCCTGCCTATCCGCCGGGCTGTCGAACTCCAACAGCAGCCTTTCCGTCACCGCCTTCCAGTCAGCGTCCTCAACACTATCGTACACCGCCCTCGCCCTGCCTCTCAGTAGAGTCCCCAGCACCACCGCCTTCGCCTTCCGTTCCTTGACTCCGACCAGCTCCGCCACAGCCTCGAACTCCTTCAAGAAGCTCCTTATATCTCCGCCTTCAAACTCCCGAGGCCATGGTATCTTCATCCTGTGTGGAGGCAGCGACACCAATTGAGAAGACTGAGGCAGGCTCAATAGATTGTATTTGGCAAATTTACACTCTTAGTCAATTAAAAACGATAACATTACATTGAACACTCCATTTGCACACCATCTTTGAGTCCTGACTTCCAACGCTCCAGCCTTCCTCCATTCCTGCTGTTGCTTCCTTTACTTCCTGTCGGGGCTCTAAATCTTTCTTGCTTTTGCTCTATTTGCTTTCCGTTTTCCTCTTCTGACCGTAAGACATCTTCTTTCACGTCCATTCTTATACTACTTATATCGTTCGTATAAGTAGCACACACCACACTATGATTAGATGAAACATCTCGAAAAATTCTTATCACTATTTATCCAATTTCTATCGTTAGGAATCCCTTGGTGATCGAATCAGTGAATTTGGATTTCGAATCCATGGTTCATCTGAAGGTGAAGAAGAAATAGAAGATGAAGATGATGATCCAGAAGATAGTGGGATTCGGGATGAGTAAGTTTTATTGAATTTTTATGTAACAATGAATGGAATACAATGCGCTATGTATGAAACATTGATTTGTAGGGTTTGTATCGTTATTGAATTATCGATCCGTTTGTGTTATATTATAATCGATAAGAATTTTGATACATCTGTAAAATCATCAACGATGTATGGTGGTTATACAATAAAATTCTAAAATCTATTGAATGCTAATTATTTTTTGAACATGTTCACTAACGGCAATTGTATTTTTGGTTCGTACTAATTTTAATACGTTGGACTCCGTGCCGTACTTTAGAATCGTTCATATTACCTTATTTCTGTTGTTCTTCCAGACCATGTTTAGAATATTTACCGCTATACATATGTTGAGAGTTTCATCAGCATATTGGCCTAGTGTCTGGTTGAACTCACCACGGATATAGAAGGCTCGATTGGCTTTTGTCATCCTTTGTCACTTATGGCGTAGGCGAGATGTACGTTCGCTAACCAAATGACGAGTGTATGGCGCAGCAGTTCGTTCCGTCCTACTATGTAGGTGTAAAACATGGTCAGTAAGATTAGTGGATATTCGTATGCTATTAGTATTCGATCATAGATGTCCTCGAAGCATTGCTCGTATATCCTAGAACAATAGAGTAAGCAATGCATTTGTTTGGAAACGAGAACTATGTAGGGATGGCAGATCAATAGACGAAATAGTGAATGCTCATCAGCTGAGGTGGTTTCGACATTTGTTACATATTTCCAACCACCGACTGCCTCGACGAGCAATGTTTTGTGGTGTATGGGTAAGCTAAGATAGAAATCTAGGGTCGACCAGATCAAAACATGACTCAACTGCATTAGGTTATGGATGGCTGAACTAAGCCATATTAATAGGTGTAGACTATGTGGTTGAGGTCTGCGAGACAATCATAACCGATGGTTAGAGACTTTGAATGATATGACTCAAAATCATTTACTATTGCGCAAATGCATTTATTCTTTGTGTTCTCTAATTTTCGTAATGCCTCATGACCGTTGTTTTTTTTCTAGGTTTTTAAAACTATTTCACTAGATTGTACTTCTGCTACTACTTTTACTTCTATGGAATTTCAACTGACACTTCGATCTCTCAGTGCTGTTGTTGTGATTGACTTACTTATTATCATTGCTGCAACATTGGCGAGCTGATTGACGTAGAATATGTCGATGACATAGTTCTATTCGGTGAAGACGCTGACAAAATGCAGTCTTCTGACTACCCTAAGCAACAATGCAAGCATGTTCGGGATGCGGTTTTTCCACTTGAAATGCAAAATGTTGCTTCAATTTTGGGTTTCATCAGTACCTGAACTAGTGATAGAGAGTGAAGCAGATGAGCGTGTTGACCGTTTCACTTATCTCTGGAGTCTCATCAGTGCTGATGGCCCGGTGACTGGCGAAATCTTAGCACGGATACAGAAAGATCGGTTTGCTATTGCCAACCTGTGTCACTTATTGCGAAGGCGAGATATCCGTTTGCTGACTAAAGGACGAGTTTACTGCGTAGCAGTTCGCTCCGTCTTACTACATGGCTTGGAAACATGGCCAATGAGAGTAGAAGATATTCGTAGGTTACTGGTTTTCGATCGTACGTGTCTCCGAAGCATTGCTCGAGTACTGTAAATAATGCTGTTGTTAGGAAATGGGTGCTTGTTAAGGATGACAGGTCAATAGATGAAGCAATGAAACTTCATCAGTTGAGGTGGTTGGGACATGTGCTGCGTATGCCTAACCACCGACTGCCTCGTCGAGCTATATAGGAATAGGCTGGACGGAATCTAGGGGCAGCCAAACCAAAACATTGCAGCAATTCATGAAGTCACTGACAAGTGGATTGAGTCATGTTGGTAGTTGTCGACTTACCTGGTTGGGGTCCACGAGATGATAATAATCGATTATTAGAAATACTGAATGACATGGCTCAAAACCGTTTGCAATGGCGCAGGTGCATTTACTCTTTGTGTTTTATGAAATTCTAACCTTCTGAATTCCTCATCACCTATACCCTTTCTCTTTCTAAAATTATCTCACTGAATTATACTTCGTGAATTATATCTTCGAACCCTAATGTCTCCGATTACTGCTAATACGTCTATTACCTCTACTACTATAGGATTAGAACTGACACTTTGATCTCTCGGTACTATTGTGTGTTATGGCAACCTGAACTGACGTCGTAGCTGACTGACTGATTCATATAAATCAATTTCCTTAAACGAAAAAAAAATTTTCATCCACATCCTGTAATTGTGTGTTATAATAGTAGTTTTGATCAATCAGTGATAACTGACTAACTAACTTACTAACGTTCATCCCTTTTTTTTCTTTTCTCCTCTTCTTCTTTCCGTTCTGGCTTTCCTACCAAAAAAAACATTTTCAGAATAATCATTCCAAATGATTTATCTAATCTAAATTTAATGAATATCTATTCATTAACATCGAATAATAATAATAATAATATTCATACTGCACCAATAAATAATGAATGCGGTGTTTCACCAACAACACTAAGTCGTTCTCAGCATACAACAAATACACATGATCATAATTCTTCTATTCAATGTATCAAATCGACAATAAACAATGACACAAATGCAATTATCCCATTGATGACGACCAATGATGTCAGTAATCATCATCATCATCATCATACTGAAAATACCAAGATTCATTCGACAGTAATAACCACAACAACAACAGCGACTACTACTAATACTACAAGTACCACAACTACTTGTAATACTGATAATAATATTACCACTAACAATCATACCAATCGATTACTAATCAGTCAAAAAGAATTAGATTTAAATGATATTGTCAATTCAACTGGTCATGAATTTTATCCGGAGAAATCTGGAGAGTAAGTTTGTGATTTTGTTTTCTGTATGTGTGTGTGTGTCTGTGTTTGTTTTCTAGTTTTTCTTTTTAAACGTCAAAGAATCATACCTTTCTCTGTGATGGTTGTTGGTTTAAATGTTGATTAACAATGGAACCTTGTTGTAACGGTTGCTTAGATATAATTCCCAGCTAAATCCTATTGCTTAGTATTCTCTGACCACAATACACTGGCCAAGTTCCAAATAATCAAAAACACGGTTGAACAGGTAGAGATTCTATTCCAAATAGCAAGGTTAAATGGAAAGAAGAAGCCGAAGGCGAAGGCTAAAAAAAGATACAACGTTAGTTTCTTTATAGTATTTACATGAGAAGCTTCTGGATAGTAATTCACGTGATCGACTGGATTAGATTTGACCAATCAGCATGCAGCTAACAATACGAGAATTTTCTATCCTGTTCTCCAAGAATCGATCAGGCACTGATTGGATAGGAAATTAGCCAATCAGCGCGTAGCAACGTAGTCATGCTTTAATTCCATCTATGTCCCACTAACACCTCCCCTTTGAGAAGATCCGTAGGATCTGGTGCTAGTGTCCAACTGCTTCCCGTTTGCCTTGCCGCCCGTACTCTTATGAGCCGCCTGCTTTGTAGGAGCCATATCTGTGAACAACCGTCGATTGGGCTGCTTCCTCATCGATAAGTTTTTCTGAGGCATATGGTATAGGGCGCCTCGGACGTGAAACAGGTTTGGTATCTGATTTCACTAGTAGGTTAGCTTTCATATTCGTACAACTGCCAAGGCTATTCTGAAAAGCAGAGGCTTGTAACCTTTCACCTGTCTTCTTTGTAAGTGTCAGGGTGTCCAATGATGAACACGATACGCTGTAGACACTGTTAATCGGTAAATCCATTATTCCCAGTTTTTATAGCATATCTAGACCAAGAAGATCAAGGTTTGGCCGTTCTGTCAGATAGCATATTCCTGTACATTTTGTTCCGTTGAAGGAAAATTCACACTGGAATTCACCAACCAGTTTTAACACACCACTTGAAGCGCTTTTAGCTGTTTTCTTAGAAGGGGTTCATTGGCGGTTTTCCCAGCAAGTTATACGTTTCTCTAGACATTAAGGTGATATCTGATACCGTGTCGATTTAAAAACGAGCTGATGCACCGTTCATCTGGATAGTAACATACTTTCTTCGAACGTCTTAGTCTGTTTGAAAAGCAGCTACGAGAGAAAGTGATTTAGACTCGGCTAATTTCACTACATGTCGAGTACGTTTATGCTTCTTCCTGGGCTGGGACGTACGATTTGGTTGACAATGGCCTCCTTTATGTCCACGTTTGTTGCACATCTGACATTTATGTTTTTTAAATGGACAGAATCGTAAGTAATGCCAATCACCACATAACCAACAAACCTCGAAGACTTTGTTTTGTTAAGAAGTTGTCAGTTAGATGTTTTTCAATGTTTCAAGTGTTATAAAGTTTCTCTATATGTTTTTTTTCAATGATTTTATCAATTGATTTAATACAATATACTGTGTTATCCTGTTGATTAGTGTATGTGTGTGTGTGTCTTACTACTCTAGAAGTAAACGTTTTCAGGTCGGTACAATACTTTTTTCTTGTTGTAAGACTGAATCAATCAGTGTATTTTAGGCGGTATGTGGATTGAAATGTTGGTTTTTATAACTCTACTGATTAAGATTCATGGAAATATTGTTGTGTTTTTGAACTACGATTGATATCTTGTGCATCTTGTACGGATTACCTTGATATTTCATTTAGGATAATCGCATTATTAGTAGAGGTGGATAGTGGCTAGTAGTGGAAACTAGAGATCCTTCTTGTTTCGTCTTATTTTTAACTTGCATCCTGGAGCTGGAGTTTACGCCAATAGTCGAATGCAGCCTCGTACATCTCGAAGGCTAACGCAGTGTTCACTTAACTAATGAGTCGTGATAGTTAGTCACTGTGAGGGGGGGGTTGATTTTAATTTATTCGTACTGGCACAAATCCATGAAGTTACTGATAAGTGGACTGAGTCATGTCGGTAGTTGTCGACTACCTGGTTAGGGTCCGCAAGATGATAGTAATCGATGGTTAGAGACCTTCAACGACATGTCTCAAAATCATTTTCTTTGGTGCAGGTGCATACATTTTTTATGTTCTCTCATATCCTAATATTCTGGATTCGTCAACACCTCTACCTTTGTCTTTTTATAAATTTATCTCACTGAATTATACTTCTTGAATAATATCTTCGATCCTTAATATTCTCCATTACCGCTAATATTTCTACTATCTCTACCACTATGGGATTTGAATTGACCATTGCTTCTGTATGCTGAGCTGTTATGGTAACCTGAACTGATGTACTTACGTATGAAGTTTTGTAGCGCAATCGATATTCACACTTAGATTAACTGACAGTATGTAATATCAAGACTGGATCACTGACAATAAGGTTTGAAAATATTCATTGAAACAGCACTCTATGATGCTTTAACAATTTTACATTCTATTTATCTGTAACGAAATTGTTTCAGTGTTTTACAATTTCATTTAATTGAATAATACACCGGAGAGAGATGTTTTGTTTGTTATTGAAAATGCCATAGAGTCAAATAAAAACTAAACTTCCCTTGTAAAATCAATAAATCAATGATCATTTCATGAATGTTTATGTGTGCATATTTAATCATGGATAAACCTATACAAATAAGTTGTCATGAAATTTTTGGCGACGTTAGATCCCCAGAACTCACTTGATAAAGGTCCTAATTTTGGATTTTTTGTGGTTTCGCACATGGGCTGCTCAGTTGACCTTCAGATTACATTTCTCACCCGGAAAATCCTTGACTGTCATTATTTTAGTACGCTATTTCTGTGGCCTCCTTATGATGTATAAATAAACTCGATTTGTGTGCTTGTCAACCTCGTATTTTCTGGGTGTTTGTAGAATAATACACTTTCTACGCCATATCAAGACTTCTTCTACTTAGTAGGGCCTTGGGACGCATAGGTTAGAGTAGCCTATCGTGTCACTGGATCATTTTTCTCCGCTCTCGTTTACCGACTAAGGTGAATTTGTAATAGTATTTAAGCATATCAATTGACGAACATAACAAACATTATTTATTTACTTACTTACGTACACCATATAACAATGTCTAATGGAGTCATGTGTTATATATAGACCACCGATCAGGATTTTTAAAAAAATTAGATTATGATTAATATTTTATATTACGTAATGATCAGTTATATGAGATGTAAATAATTTTTTTGATTGTGACGTAATTCAACTGTCAATGGAATTCGTTTTACCGGTATTGTAGTGAAGGAGAACACAGGTGAGGGCAACCGAATTGTATTTAACGAAAATTACAGAGTTACTCAGTAAAATAGGAAAACCATATCGTAAACCGTTAATTTGCAAATCTTCAATCCATCATCAATCCATTGTCTGACATTTCACTATTCATGCTATTTCATACAAATTCCATTGTGTTCCCACACTTCTTACTTTCTTGATCTTCCCCCATCTTCTGCTGCCAGACATTACGTTTTCACTCGCGTCATATACTACTTATAAGTAGCGCGCACCACAGTATATCTTTCATTGCACCTTTCTAATAATTTAAGCAGTGAACAACAAGTGGAGATTGTTTTTTTTTTAAAAAAAAGTTATAATTATTCTTGATTTGTATTTGGCTTAATTGTTTAGAAATGTGGCTTTTTAATTTACATATGTCGAGTTATTTATCACCTAATTGGTCAAAATTTATCTTTGTCATTTGTCTAATTCATTTGGCTGTCTTTATGTTCATTGGTTGTGTTTTCTATATTGAAAGTCACTTTTGATCGATTTCATTGGATATACATATTTTTCGTATAGTATATCTGTGTTTATTCATGTGATTTGTAAAATTTTAAGTTTGAATGTTCATGGTTTACGGACATATTTCTACATATGTATGTATGTATGTGCTCACGTTCGTTGACCGATGCCAACTGGTTGTGGCGGTTCGTATCTAGCTAGAAGATACCTTTTATATTAGGGAAACATGCGATGTAGCGTGATTGGGAAGAACTAGGAAAAGAGAAGAACAATAGGGGAGGTATGGAAAAAGAGGACGAAAGTCCTCTTGTGACAATCGAGGAAGAATCAGATGAACTACTGTTATACGCCCAACTACAGCTCAAGAAAACCAGGCTGGTTTCAAACCTGAACCCGGATGCATAGAACATATTTTCACACTACGACATGTTCTTGGAATACAGACACACCTTTAGGCGTCCGATAATAGTTGTCTTTCTGGACCTTAAGGTGACGTTCGACTCTATTGATCGTCAGGTTCTGCGGCAGTCTGTCGCTTAAGTGGATAATTGTTGTGGTGTTTCGTTCTCTGAGCTGGATATTTCAGTTGTGGAGCTTTCGTTGTTCTTCTGAACACAACAACATCATCAGCACAAACTACAGATGATAGAAGTGAAGTATTCGAATTTCTCCCCGTTTCACTTGTAGCTTGTTCTGTGATCATGGAACTTGATTGGTTGTTATTGACCTGAAACCTGAGGTTGTTTGCAGCTTTGTTTTGATTGTATCCCCCTTTTGATCTGCTTCTTGATCACAATATGTCACCTATGATTTTTCTGATTGGTCGATAAATGGGGTCAATATCGATGTTTTTGTTAATTGTTGATTGACCTGACTGCCAAGCTTGTAAAAATTCTCTAGTGTTCTTTGTGCTGCCCCTATTCACTATTTCAACATTGTCCCGAACGAATGTATGTCCATAATTGTCCGTGTGTATTGATATAAGCGAAGAATTGTTGTGGCGTTTGACTGCTAATTGGTTGGTATTCACGAAGCTGAAGAGGCCATCAACTTTGTCCTGTGTAGTGT
Organism: Schistosoma turkestanicum; assembly: GCA_944470395.2. NCBI lineage: Eukaryota > Metazoa > Platyhelminthes > Trematoda > Strigeidida > Schistosomatidae > Schistosoma > Schistosoma turkestanicum. Next base: position 9,425 of record CALYCR020000373.1, read on the forward strand.
TTTTTACAGTCTGAGCAATTTATTGCCTATGCTTTGATATATATACTCTTTGTCTTACAAAGCATCTTGTTTTTGGCTAATATTATTATTATTATGTTGAAATTTATGTCTTTTGGAAATGATTAGTTGTACTTTAATTTTATTCCAAATCATTGTGTCTAGACTCTTTGAAAACATCTCGAATGTCTTTACTTTTATTTGCTTAGTTTGTTCGTAGTGTGTGACCTACGCACACATTTTACAGTCACATGTGTACATGTGGACACTTGCGTGTACACTACAATCAGGTGATTGTTTTGTTTATGTAATTTCACGAGAGAGAAAAAACAACTACATGTATTTGTCCAATCTAAAATTTACGGGCTAATTTTTTTTCTTAAACTTCAAAATATTCAACTGGTTTGACATGTTTTTGATTCAATTATTCGTTGTACCACAATCTCTAGCTTATTGATCTTTCTTAACCATACAGAATTCAACAGTACACAGTTTATTTCCTGGCAAATTTGTTACGCATGCACGTTAACATGTCATTTGATATGCTTGAAACTGTTACGGGTTTACCGTAGTCGGAAAACGAAAGCGAGGATTGAGGATCCGGTGACACCACCAGCTACTCTAATCCGATTGTCCCAAACCCCCATTTAGTGAAAGAAGAATAGAACGTATTTTTCAAGCATCCAGAAAGTACAGGGTCCGAGTCCAGAAGAGAATCAGGATAATACATAATTTATCATACACATATTTATACAGTTAGGTCGAATAGGAAACAACATTGAAGTCTGTGACTTTGTGTTATGCTCGTCATCTGATATGCTTGAAACTATTACAGGTTCACCTTAGTCGATAAACGAGAGCGAGACAATGAACCAGTGTCCGGGTAGGCTACTCTAATCCGTTGACCCCTAAGGAACTAACGAAAATCTCTTCATATAGCATAGAAAGTGTATTCTACAAACACCCAGCAAGCACAATCATTTCAAGCACACAAATCGCGTTTATTTATACATCATAGAAACATCCTTGGAGGAGCTACTAAAGTAGCGTACTAAAATAATACATCAACCAATGACAGTCAAGGATTTCCTTGATGGCAAATGTGATCTCAAGGTCAACTGAATAAAATCCAAAATTTAAGACATTTATCAAGCGAGTTCTGAGGATCTAACATCCCCAACACTTTGATAGTTAGGATGACCAATAGAATTCAACTTACAAAAATAATTCTCTTAATATATTGGATGAATATCCTAAGAAAATTAGTCATTATTCCTACTGTCTAATAGAATTGATTTTTATTCATTTAAGATGGCTTGATAATCATCATAAATTGTAGACCGGATTCAATGAAATCATACATATTAGATAGAGACTGCAAACAATTCATCCATATTCCATGGTATACTTTAAAGAATAAAATGTCAATAATTTTTTCCACCTCTTGGTTTCTTTTATTTCTCTCCTCTCCTTTTCTTGTTCTCGTATTAAATAAATAAATGACAGTGTAGAGAAAAGAATAATTGACGTTTGTTTAAAATTTTATCATTTAATAGGATGATCTAGAGAATGGTTAAAAACACTAGGAATATACAAGATAAATATACATATATTTTGCTAAGTTTTAGGCTTTTTTTCAACAATGCATAATCATGGCTTCACTAACTTATTTGTTTAGGCCTGTTACCCCCGAATGGAGTATAGGTCGCCGACCAGCATTCTCCAACTTACTCTGTCCTGGACCTTCCTTTGTAGTTCTTACCAGTTGTTCTTTATTTTTCACATGTATGTCTTCAATACTCGGCGTAATATGTTCTGTGATCTTCTTCCCTTCCTTTGACATTTATGACTCCAAGTGAGGGCTTGTCTTGTGACGCATTTGGGTGTTTTCCTCAATGTGTCCTATCCACCTGCTCAGCTTAATTTTGATTTCTTCATCTCTTGGAATCTAGTTCGTATTCTTACACAGTAGGTTACTGTTGATAGTATCTGGCCAACGGACCCGAAGTATTTAGCTTAGGCAACTGTTAATTAATACTTGTATCTTCTGGATGATGGCTTTCGTTGTTCTCCAAGTTTCCGCCCCATACAGTAAAAACTGTATTGATGTTTCTATTGAAAATTGCGACTTTGGTGTTGGTTGATAGTTGTTTTGAGTTCCAGATATTCGGCAACTGTAGAAATGCTGCTCTTGCTTTGCTCATCCGTCTATTTACATCGTCATCAGATCCACCTTATTTATCTTTGATGTTTACGAAGTATGTAAATGTTTTCACATCTTCTTAAGCTTCTTCATCAAGTGTGATTTGGTTGGTGCATGTTGTATGTTATCGGACAGTCTTGCTTTTCCCTTTGTGAATGTTGAGACTTACTGTTTCTGAGGCTGCTGCTACACTGGTTATCTTCTCCTGAATCTGTGGTTGTTTGTGCAATAAAAGAGCTAGATCATCTATGAAGTCAAAATCATCCAGCTGCATCCCAGCTCTTTACTGTATCCTATGCTTCCCCCTAAATGTTGACGTCGTCATAATCCAATCGACCACCAAGGGAAAGAGAAAGGGTGAAAGTAAACAACCTTGTCTGTGACACCGATCTTCACTTGGAACGAGTTTGTGAGCTGTTTTCCATGCACGATTATGCTGTTCGATGCATCAAAAAATTCCTTACGATGTTAATTGTCTTCTCAGGCACATCGAACTGTCGAAGAAGCCTACATAGTGTCATCCTGTCCACGTAATCGAACGCATTTTTCTAGTGGTGAATTCCATTCAATTGACTATTCTACACTGATCCATAGTGTCGCGATTCGGTCGGTTCACATGATCGATCCTTGTTGAATTCAACCTGTTCATCTCGAAGTTTGATGTCTATCACATCTTGCATTCGGTTTAACAACACTCCCCAAAGGCAATACCATTTATTCTTTCTCAAACTATAATAATATTCATCAATTTATCAAATCTTTGTCTTTGTTGTGAATAGTTTGTTTACGCCATCAATGTTTTTATTATTATTATTATTATTGGTGATTTTTTCCTCTTCTACTTCTTATTCTTCTTTGTCCCAAATTGTTGACATTATGATCGTTTCTATTCTCAATCATTATCAGGGGAGCTTTTCATTGATTTCTTCCTCCTCTTCTCTCTTCTCTCTCTCTGCGTATGCCAAAACCAATAATAATTATTACAGTGTGAACATGCAGCGAGAACAATTTGATTGGATAGATTAAAATAAAGGATATCTGTATTTATATATATATATACATACAATCATAAATCAATACCTCTATCATGCATTGTCTCTCTTTTTTTCACAATAAATTATTAAATTTATTTATTTTATTTTTTCATTTCACTTTGGTGATCACAATTGTCTGATTAGTAGTAGAAAAGGAAAAAAAAAGTAGTGGAGTAGGAAATTTTATTCAAATTAGAAGCTTGCTATACCAGTCGCCTTTTTATACTAATAATACTAATAATAATAATCGCGATAAAATATTTTGTCAGCTGATTTGTGTATATATTTCATTATATTGTGGTTTAAGGTAGATGACAGACAACTTCCTGGTTGGAGTCAGCGAGATATGATAGTAAATCGATGGTTAAAAAAAGCCTTTGAATGACATGGCTTGAAACCGTTTGGAATGACGCAGATGTATTCATTTTTTGTGTTCTCACGAATCCTAAGCTTTTGGAGTTCCTCATCACCTTTATTTGACTAGATTCTACTTCTTGAATGATATCGTCGAACCGTAATCTTCTCCGATTATTGCTAATACTTCTACTGCCTGTACTACTATGAGATTTGAACTGACAATTGCATCCCTCTACTAATGTGGTATGGCAACTTGAATGTTAATGTATGTACGTACGAAGTTCTATGTTGTTGTTGTTGTCGACTGACTGACTGAGTTTAGAATCAGTCATTAAGAGTTTCGTCGATACTGTCAGTGTTATTCGAACTCTCACCACCTACGGCTGGATTTATTTATCTTGGGACTAAATTTTGTAGACTGATGAGTTTCAGCAGTCGTCATATTGTATCTCATACTTTTTATATAATCGTCCATTGACTATTAACGTATTTACTGGTTTCATGATTCGTGTATTTGATTTTGAGCCACATTCTTAGTTTTTCAAACTAGTGACAATAGGAATGAGATTGCGAACAAGCGAGTTAAAATGCATGAAAGTCAAGCGTCTTAATCAATGAACGACCTCTTGATGCTTAACTAAAAATCCTTCAAACAGTTGTGTATTTTCATTTCACTTGACAAATAATCTTTTTTTTTTCTAAAAAAAAGTTTAATCTTCATTGGCCGTCTTTCAATCATTGTTTGATCATCTGTTGGGTTATTCTAGTTTATTTCTTGTTTATAAAAGCTATGAGAATTTTTCTTTTTAAATACAAATAAAGAGACAGTTTCATCTCCTCATACTTATGGAAAAACAAGACTTGCCAAACTCATACTTACACAAATTCTTATCGGTTTATATGATATGCTAGTGTTATAATTCTCTCGTAGTAGAACCAAGTTATTCCTATTGCTTAGTAGTCTCGGGCACCAAACCACTCGGCAAGTCCCCAAATCAGAACATGGTTGAACAGGGAAGAGATTATAATTCAAATACCAAGGTTAAATGGAAGTAAGAAGCCGAAACGAAGGTGAAATAGGAACAACGTTAGTTTATTTATAGTTTTTACATAAGAAGCTTCTAGAATATTCTCCAAGCATCGACTAGCGCTCACTGGATGAGAATTAG
>CALYCR020000374.1:0-14200 GCA_944470395.2 Schistosoma turkestanicum
TAAAAAGTTCGGAAGGACGATGGAGGATATGAGAACCAAGGAAGGAGCTGATTTAGCCTCAGATCACCATTTGCTGGCAGCCAAAATGAAACTGAAACTTAAGAGGCACTGGAAAACGGATTGGACAGCACCAGAAAAGTTTAACTTGACGTTTCTTCATGATTTGACTTGAAGAAAAAGTACCAGCAGACTGAAAAAAAGGACACCTCATCAAGATAACAAAGAAAAGCGATCTCAGCAAATGTGAGAATTAAAGAGGAACCTCTAGTATCTCGATTTCGGTCGAAGTCTTCAACAGGGTGTTATTAACCAGAATGGAAGGTTTCGTAGACGCTCGACTTAGAGGTCGATAGGTTGGAGTTCGTGAAGATCGATCGTATACGGACCAAACTGCAACATTACGGATCACTGTGTAACAATCAATTGAATGGAACCCACCACTCTATGGAAGCTTCTTCGACACTATGACGTGCCTGAGAAGAGAGTCAAAATAACACTGAATTCTTATGATGGACTACACTGTAAATTCATGCATGGAGGACAGGTGGAAGACTCGTTCGAGGTGAAGATCAGTGTCAAGCAAGGTTGCTTGCTTTCAACCTTGCTCTTTCTCCTGGTGATCTACTGGATTATGAAGACTTCAACATCTGGAGGGAAGCACGGGATACACTGAACAGCTAGGATGCAGCTGGACAATCTGGAAATCGTAAATGAGCCCGTTCTTCTGTCCAATGTTTGATAACAAATGCAGGAGAATATGACCAGTGTAGCGTCAGCCTCAGAAGTAGTAGGTCTCAACATGAATAAGGGGGAAATCAAAATTGTCCGATACAACGCAACATGCGCCAACCAAATCGCACTTGAAAGAGAAGCTTTAGAGGATATAGAAACCTTTGCATATCTGGGCAGCATCATTGACGAGCAAGGTGGATCTGATGCAGATGTAAAGGCGAGGATCGGGAAAGCAAGGGCTGAATTTCAACAACTGAATGATATCTGAAACTCAAAACAACAGTCTGTTAGCCAGCACCAAAATCAAAATTTTTAATACAAATGTCAAGACAGTTCTACTGTATGGAGTGGAAACTTGGAGAACTACCAAAGCCATCATCCTGAAGAAACAAGAGTTTATTAACAGATGTCTATGCAAAATAATTCGGACCGGTTTTCCAGACAACATCAACAACAGCCTACTGTGAGAGAAAACAAACCAGATTCCAGCAGAGTTATAAATGAGGAAGAAGTGGTGGAAGTGGATAGGACACATACTGTGGGAAGCACCCATCTGTGTCACAGAACAAGCTCCCTCAACGAAAAAGAGGGGGGCCAAAAGCATACTAAGCTGAGAAGTGGAGACAGGTATGAGAAGAGTGAACAACAATTGGACAGAACTGAAAAGGAAGGCTTGGAACAGAGTATGTTGGAGAATGATGGTCGGCGGCCTTTGCTTCATTAGGGGTAACAGGCGTAGGTAAATAAGTAAGTAAGTAGTTCATCACATAAAATAATCGTCTTGATGGGACTTTCGTATCACGATTGTTATGATATGTGATGTCAGCGATCTGAATGTGATACACTCCAACCTTCTAAACTGACTAGTTGAGCACGAAGGAAAGAGCAGAATAGAAAAGTCTAATTACTTATTGGATCATATATATGAATATTCATGCATACATATATATCTTCCTTCGAAAAGAAATCCATTTCTTGACCACTGATACACATTTGTCCTCTGGAACATTCTTGCCGGTCATCAAACGGCCTTTCTGTTCGATCAAGTCTAATTGGCTCTCTTTATTAATGACTGGACAATAGACTTTTGTTATGATTATTATTATTATCACTGAAATAATGAATCGATCACTGTTAGACCACTATTATAAACCTGCAGGCACTGGACAGCCGTTTCGTCCTAGTATGGTACTGCTCATCAGCGGCGCTCATCCACGACCCCCGCCCGTTGGAATCAAGATCTATAATTTTGATTTCGTGTGCAAATGCCTGATCTCTAGACCAATGAATGAGCCGGAATCAAGCGGTGTCACTTTCTAACTTCAATCACTCCGAGTTATTGTACAATCTCAGCAATAAACATAGATAACCAAATCTTCTAAACCTATACAAAATTTAAATGTTAATCAATACTATCGACATATGAATTTCGTGTTAATATATTTACAGGTCATCATTGTAATCACTTACAGTAAATGATTCACTCGATTTACTTACTTTAATCTACTTACTACACGATATCACTGACTACATTACAGATCACAAATGATTTGTTGATCAGCTTTATACATGCTGATTACTTGGTCTATTAATCAATAGTAATTCATTTCAAATCACCATATTCATGATATGAATGAATAATCACGGAATTTGTCACGCACACACCCACACACACAAACTAAAGTAAAATGCACATTAAGAAATTGAATTCTAGTAGTACATAGTAAACTTGAGAAAAAAAAGTAATTTATGATTATTTTTTGCATAATAACTATCACAGTTAGCAGTATGATAAATTCAGTAATTTGAGATCGTTTTCACAAATAATGTTTGTTTGTGAATTCTGTTTGTCTAACTCTCTGATTGATGTAGTCGCATACCAGGACGAAACAGCTGTCCAATGCTTCCAGGTTGCCGATGGTGTCCAAACAATGATTGGTTGATGATTTCAAATATGTATTTATCATTTATGTCGGTTAAATCAACAGTACAAACTGGCAAGGAGTCTGATAAATTGTGTTTCATTCAAAGCTGACTAATCATTGATACTATTCATAATCACGTTGTGGAGAAGACAATGGATAATGGTTGCTCGTAGGTCAACAGGTTAAGCGACTGTGAGTGTTGATGACATTGCTGAGTTCGATTCCTGAGTGCGCAGGTCATGGATGTGACTGCCGAGGAATCCTAATACTCTTGGGTGAAAGGACCTTCTAGTGCCAGCAGATTTTCAGTGGTGGTCTAACACTAATCAGTTCACGGTTTCAATAAAAATCAAACTATTTAAACAGTGACTTGTTGTAATGAGTTTTCCACGAGAACATGAAACCCAATGAACAAGTATTTTTACATTTCTGTTTAAAAAGCTTCCATTACTGATACTAACAAACTAATAATAATCACGTAATTAAGTAACAATCAGCAATCGGAAAGACATGGATGCTAGATAACTATTGCATTTCACACATATTGCAAACACTGGACAGCTGTTTCATTCTAGTATTGAACTACTCATCAGCAGCGTGCGTCAACGACTACGGCTACTCGCAGAAAATCGAACCCAAAACCTTCGGTCTCACACATGAATGTTTATCCTCGAAACCATTGAGCCGACTGACATCTAACAGTGAAGAATAGTAAGAATTTATTGAACAATTATCTGAATTAATACCATCTATTGTACCCATCGATTAACTAATAGAATATTACAAACAAATACGAATGTGTTAGTTGACGAAATCAAAGAAAGTCAGCTGAACAAGTCACTAATTACTAATTCCTTTTAAAAATCACTCATATTTTACTTATTTCTGATAAAAGTACATTTTTATTACTTGTAATTAATAGATTATATTCGGTCAATAGAAAATGTCATTGTGATTACAGATTTGATAGTTGAAAACAGAAAAAAACAACACACAACTGATTGAACATTGAACACCCGTTATGAATGATAAGCACTGAATGAAAAAACAATAATCATTTGTTCAATTCTGTTATTAACACAAACATTTGACTCATTCAAATGTACAGTGTGGATATCGTAATTTGATTCAAGCTTATTTATTATTTGAAATCATCAATCAATCATTGTTAGAACACCATTGGCAACCTGGAAGCGCTGGACGGCCGTTTCGTCCTGGCAGTGCGCATCCACGACTGCTGTACCCCACAGGATTCGAACCCGGGACCTTCGGTATTGTGCACGAACGCCTAATCATCGGACCACTGGGCCGGCATCCAACGGTGTTAATGTCTAACTCTGATTGATCTAGGGATTTTGCGCGACCTCACCCATTTGTCTTTGGTAGTTACTGCCTACACCCGACAGGGTTTAACTCCTCCATTGGTCACGTCTTCTCTCACTAGAACTCCGAGAATTTCCTCACGAAGCTAGTCACTAGTGAGCACTGTTATGATATTTTGGGGCAGAGTTTTGGACGTTTGCGTTTTTACACATTTGAAATCATCAATCAATCATTGTTAGACCACTGCTGATGAGTCCCATACCAGGACGAAACGTCCATCCAGTGCTTATTCAGTTTCTAATGATGGTCTAGTAACAATGATTGATTGATGATTTCAAATGTGTAAACAACACAAATCTCCAAAACTCTGCCCCCAAAAATATTATTTATTATTTCAGATTAAGAATCGAACCGATTTTATCGCGAATGTTAGTGATAGACAATCATGATTTTTCGGTAGTGAAAACATTGAAAAAAGAAGATGAATCTATTTTTTCTCTCGGTGTTTTTATTACTTTGTACAATGAAAAAAAAAAACAAACAAAACAAGAGATGGAAGAAGTCTTATCATGTGATGAGAGAAAAAAGACGAAAAAAAGCCATTCATGACAGAAATGTTCAGTTAACTATCAGCAGGTGAAGATAAATCATTACGATTTAGATGTTAGTGTTAATGAATATTTTTGTTATGATATTGTAGATTGTACTTACTGTCAAAGTGTTTAATTTTAGAGAAACATATTGTTGTTGTGACTAGTGCTTTTACAGATTAGTCGAGAAAATGTGTTTACCTGTCAATTTGGAGTTATGAAGATAGTTAGATTTCATTGAATTGTGTAGGATTGATTCGTCAGTGACAGTACTTACTTACTTACTTACGCCTGTTACCCCAAATGGAGCATAGGCCGCCCACCAGTTTTCTCCAACCAACTCTGTCCTGGGCTTCCCTTTCTAGTTCTGTCCAATGTTTGTTCATTACTCTCATATCATTCTCTATTTCTCGGTGTAATGTGTCCCATTGGCCTTCCTCTTCTCCGTTGACCTTGAGGGTTCCATGTGAGGGCTTGTCTTGTGACGCAGTTAGGTGCTTTTCGTAGTGTGACAGTGCTCATCCACAACTCCCACTCATGGGAATCGAACCCAGGACTTTCGGCCTTGCGCGCGAGTGTTTAGCTTCTGGATCAGTGAACCGGCCTGCGTCCAATGATGTGAATGTCGAGCTTTAGTCAATCTGAGGTTTTGTTCAACCTAACCCATTGTCTTTAGTGGATAACTGCTTCACATCTGACAGGGTTGAACTACATTTCTACAATACAGTGGGATAGTTTTGTTGTATTTTTAGGGACAAATATTTTTGTTCATATTAATAGCTTGATGTTCTGATGGCAAGCTGATGAAGGCTTATCAATTCAATCACAAGTCATTATTGATAACTGTTATATTCGTCACTAAGTACGCTTGAAGCTGTTACGAGTTCACCTTAGTCGATAAACGCGAACGAGACAATTACCAGCGTCCAGATAGGCTACATTGAATCCCAAGCTGTAAAGAGAAGACTTGGTAAGCGTAGAAAGTATATTCTACAACACCTAGCAAGCACAATACAATCAAGCACACAACTCTTGTTTATTTATACATCATAGAAACGTCCTTGGGACAGTCACAAAAACAGCACACCAAAATACACAGCAGCCAACCACAGCCATGGATTTTCCTGATGGGAAATGAAATCTCAAATTCAACTGATCAGCCCATGCTCGCAAACATGAAATCCAAAATAAGGCATTTAACAAGCGAGTTCTGGGGATCTAACATCACCCAACAATAACATCTTTGAATTGTAAAAGATAATGAAATTTAAGACATAAGTTTTGTTCTACTCGAGATTAGGTAGCTTAATGTTGTCTGAATCCTGGGTTCGAACTTACTTACTTACTTACTTACTTACTTATTGCTTCAAATGCGAATAAGTTCATGACTAATCCGCTGAATACACACAACTATTAACTTGTTCGATTGGTACGCTAATCAAAATTCTTTTTTTGCAAGGATTATACAACATCAGGATTCAAAAATCTTTGGAAAGTAGCGAATATTTTAACAAAACATGGTCGTGTTCAATAGTGAATGGCTAAGATACACATTGATTGTAAACTATTTTCTGTGTGAAAACTTTTTAAAAGGTGTTCCCATCGTTAAAGCATCTTAACATTCCAATAATAACAACAAAATGTTAAGAAGTCATTTATCACTATTGGAAAGTTTTAAATATCCAAAATGTTACAAAGTTGTTGGTGTTGTTTGAAGTGTTATTTACATCTTATGAGTTTATTTGATGTCCTAATCATAGGATCGCTTTTGGTGAAAAAACTGAATAGATTTGTCAATATCACATTTATTTAATTACTTATGAAAGAAACGAGTGAACAGGAGAAAATATTCTATGATTATCTAAAATTTAGGGTTAGATAATTATGGTAACAGTATTAATGTTTAAAAGTCACTGGTATTGTGGACAAGTTAAATCACTTACCTACACATATTTACACCTGTTGCCATCAATGGAGCATGGGCTGTCGACTGGTATTCTCCAGCCTACACTATCCCAGGACATTCCTTTCCGATTTGGCTTAATCTCTGTTCATTCTTTTCGTGTCTTTCTCCATTTCTGGGAGTAATGTGTTCTTTGGTCCACCTCTTTTCTGTTGCCAATAAGGGTTGTAGGTGAGGGCTTGTCTTGTGACACAGTTGGGTGTTTTTTTTTGTAATCTACGGCACATCCACTTCCGACACTTCTTCTTGATTTCTTCCTCCACTGGAATCTAGTCTGTTCTATTCCACAGTAGATTGTTGATGATGGTTTCTGGTCAGTCGGGTCAACTGTTAATTAATACTTGAATCATCTGGATGATGGCTTTGGTAGTTTTCCAAGTATCCGTTCCATACAGTAGAACTGTCATAACATTTGTGTTGTAAGTACTGACTATGATGGTTGTTGATAGACTGTTGTTTTGAGTTCGAGATGTTGGTCAATTGTTGAAATGCAGTCCTTGATATGCTGATCCGCGCTCCCACGTCTGCACTGGATCCACCTTGCTCATCAAAATCTTACATCCATGGTGTAGGCTAAGTTAAGCAACCACTGAAAACCAAGGACTGATCAGAAGAATGTTTCGGTCTCTTATAGAACTCATGTTTCTCATGAATTCCTTCTAAAAATATCTGTACAGTTGTAAACTATATACTTTTTCAATGAGTGTATTTTGTTTACGTTGCTACGTAACGCAACCATAGATATATGATGTAACAATCAGTTAGAAATCTATCAATTATTTTATTCACGAGAACAATAATACACATGTAAACCAATATTCTATAGAGCTGCATTCTTTATCAAACATCTTGAGAAGTAAATCGTTTCTACATATTTTATTTCATCACAACAGATGTAATTCAATGATCAGTCAAAATGACTCATAATTGGTTATGAAACCACATTCATAATCAAACGGATCAATAAATAACCCGCCATTTTGACAACTTCATCGATCATTATTGAATATTGATTCATTCAAAGTACAAGTCAATCTTATTAGATGCTTATCCAAGAGAGAGAGAGAGAGAAAGAAATCAGCATGATCGATTGATTTATTTAAAACTTATAGTACAGTTAAACGATATGGTAGATTGAAAAAAGAACTTTTAATCTGTAAACAGATTATTAAAATTCAACAAGTAGGATATTAAAACTTTTAGATTATAAATAGATAATTTAAGAGTGTTCTGAAGCAAAATCAGTTAGACTGTGTGAAAAATGAGATTCCTATTGTGAACTGTTGTACAGTTTACTTACTTACTTGCTTACTTACCCATGTTACCCCCAATGGAGCATAGGTCGCTGAATAGCATTCTGCAACCTATTCCTTCATGGACCTCCCTTTCCAGTTCTGTTCAAATTTTGTTCATTCTTCTCATGTCTGTCACCATTAACTCGGCGTAATGTATTCCTTTGCATTCCTCTTTTACTTTGGCTTTGAGGGTTTCAAATGAGGCCTTGTCATGTGACGCATTTAGGTGCTTCCTAGCACCTCCGTGAGATTCTAATCCTATCAGTGACTTTTGTGCTTGTGTGAGAAGGCATTTTCTTGTTCATGACCGGACTATAACAGCAGCTCTCCTGAAGCTAGTCTTAGATTTCCAATATCTGTCCAATGTGTTTCACTGATTCTAAGCACCTCCAGGTTGTATCTTTTGATCTCTGCAGCAATTTGGAACAGTCTTCAAGTCTTCCACATTGTTTGAAAATCCCATGTTCCTTGAAGAATGATTGGTCTGATTTTCAGTAGAAGCATCGGCCGCGGGACTTCTGAAGGGACTCGGTTTTCATCATGAGACGTCACCACTCTTCTGAAAGAGGACCTTCTAACTCCCTGAACCGAGTTAAAATGGTTTGAGTTGATTTTTCTGGTTATCTCTCTTTGAGCGAGTTAGTTTTCCATGGGACTGGGTCGCCAACCCCACGCTTAATCCTCATCCTTTATCCGAGCTTGAAACAGACAAAAGCCCTAGAAAGGCTCCAGGCGGAGATTTTATACTTTTAGTGTACTGTTTGTCGAGTACTATACTGAACTTATTTAAACGAGGCAGCTTTTGATTAGAATTGACATTTGTTAGCTGCATATATATCTGCATTTTAATGCGTATTTTCATGCCAAGACATGAACCCAATTAACTTTTTATATCCAGACTTCTGAGTTGAAGTAACCACTTATATGTGAAACAAATTTGAATTTAATTTTAATTTATCTATGAGTAATTTGAATTATCCAATTGTTATGTGATATTTTGACTGAACTTAAATCATTCTGTGTTGTGTAATAAACTGTCTACGTCTAAATTAGCAATAACAAACAAAAGTCTAAAAACACAAAGCAAAACTATAAAAAAAAAAAATTGAATTTCATGCATCAATCAATACCGTTCATGGTTTATTTTGGACGAACGCATCAGAGAATTTACTCAGTAAAAAAAATAAGACAAAAGACAAAAGACAAAAACACGTTTATCCTCTTGTGTTTTCTTTTCTCTCTCTCTCTCTCTCTAGTAAATCAATACATTTTTAATCCCATTTTATTGATTAGATAAGAGGAATTTGCTAGCAAAACGCCTGCCTACCAAAAAAAAAATTGCCTGCTTCTGATTGCAATTTGTAGGGAAACATGTGAAAAGGACTTCTAAACTTGTTTTTTTTTGTTTGCGATGAGCTAGTCAGTTTACTTACTAGGCAGTAGTCAACTCAAATCGATTGAATAGGAGAGAATTTGCATAAATTTTCTGTCTGACTATTTATCAACTGTAATGTGTGATATTTATGATGGGATGATTAGTGGTGGTCTAACAGAACAACATTGTTACCTTTCATGAATTTATTACAACCGTGAAATGGTATTGTATTTGGTTGTTGGTAAAATTCCTGCTTTAGAGTTTGTGCCGAAAATTGTGACAAATAGTTAGAAGCCTAAAAATTATTCACGACTGATCGAAATAATACGTACTCTGTTTCCACTTCGGTTAGGTTCGTCACTAGGTATGCTTCAAACTATTACCGCTTCACCTTAGTCGATAAACGCGAACGAGATAATGAACCAGTGACCAGGTAGGCTACCCTGATCTGCTGACTAATGAAAAGTCTTGATGCAGCGTAGAAAGTATATTCTACTAACACCCAGCAATCACAATCAAGCACACAACTCTCGTTTATTTATACATTATAGAAACGTCCTTGGGACAGTCACAAAAATAACACACTAAAATACACGGCAGTCAATCACAGCCAAGGATTCTGCTGGTGGGAAATGAAATCTCAAGGTCAACTGATCAGCCCATGTTCGCAAACGCGAAATCCAAAATTAAGGCACTTATCAAGCGAGTTCTGGGGATCTAACGTTCCCAACAACTTCCCATGTTAGTGACCAGCGATCTGACTCTGAGTTGAACGAACAGTGAAGTATGCTATCAAATAAAAATCTCCCCTTCATTTTCTGTATATCATGACTAAACAGAGCCTATTTGAGAGGTGGTGTTAGTAAGAAGACGATGAATACGGTCTAGTAGATGAATATACTTCATAAATTCATTTGATCAGACAAACATGAGAATCTGAACTTTACAGGCAAAATGAATTAGAGTAGGCGAGCGAGCCAACACTAAGCGATGGGACATGATTAGCGTATTTAGAGTCATACAAACATAAGCTAGATATGTAAACACTTAAGCAAAAACGATCAAGATATCAGTGAATGATTGATAAGGTCAAAAGACGTGTAAATAATCTACTCGAGCAGGAATACTTACTTAGTTTGTCCGAAAACTGGGACAAACCGTTTAGGATCAACAAACTAGTACATATCCACACTACAAGATTAATAGACAATTTTCTAAAAACTCTTATTTACAAAATCATTCAATCTAACAAAAACTATAATAGTTTATGAAATGAACAACTAAAAAGTTGATCTACCATTTTATACGATAAAACAGTTTTGTCTAATTGACATTTGAACACTGTGTTTATATCCGTCTCATATTTTCAGTTCAATGCTTTCAGAGACTGCATTCTAAACACATTTGCCCACATTATCCTATATATATAAGTTAATCAACAGTTTAATATTAGAACACCATATGCTTACTCTAGTCAAATAGGTTCACTTGTTATGTTTTGTTTAAAATCATCTATTATAGTTAAACCGTTGGATTTGAAAATAACGCGAAAATATGCCATGAAATAACGTTGGCAATCTATTAGTTGAAACTTGAATTGGATGTTTTACAAAAAATGACATGTGTAAGCAAGCTATTATTCTTTCATGGCCTTGATATTCAATTTTCAATAATAGTTATTGATTTTTTTTTCAGTTTTTATTTTAAATCAGTTGTATTGTTATCATCTCCTGATATTTTCTTATTTTTTCACATTTGACTTCATCATACATTAGTTCTCATCGATTCTTGATGATTATTGGACAACCTTGTTTTGACACATGACATAATGCAACCAACCACCTTCCTATTTTCCCTGGACTCTTTGTAAATTAACTGTAAATAGGATGTTTTCGAAAAGAAAATTTTCTTCGCTGAATCTTTTCGTAAAATGACACCTGAGTCACTTTCATGATTGATGTTAATTGGGTAGTGGGTTATGATCTAAAATGTGAGTTTTTATTCAAAAAAAACTCCTCACTCTTATACGTTTATTGTCTTTAAAGAGGCAAGATTTCAAACCATTATGTCTCTCACGATGAAAAAAATTATCCTTCATTTAGTAAGTCATAATCCATTCATTACCTTATGTTTTTAAATTCAATCATTCTGTAATGTCACTCACTGAACATGAAGTCAAATAATGGTCCTCTGAAAAGATGTGCACACACTGGTGCATATGAAACAACAGACAGAATCAGTGTTTTATGACTTCTTACTGCATTTTTGTGACCCTAATTAAAGACTCCAATAAAGTAATGCAAAATATTCTTTATATATCTAAATCAGCGTCCATTTTCAATAATTTAACAGAGATGACACAGAGCAACTGGATCCATATACCTATTTACATACTTACTTACTTACCCCTGTTACTCCCGATAGATCATAGGCCACTGACCAGAATTATCCAACCTTATTTATTTTATTGCCCCCTTTTCCAGTTACATCCAATGTTAGCTTATTCTTCTACTGTTTGTCTTCATTTCTCGGTGCAATTTGTTCTTTGGTCTTCCTCTTTTCCTTTGACCTTGTGGGTTCCAAGAGAGGGCTTGTCTGGTGACGCAGTTGGTTACTTTCTACAATCTGTGCCATATCTACTTCCTGATCTCCTTCTCCGCTGGAACCTGGCTTGTTCTCTCTCACAGTAGGTTGTCGTTGATGGTGTCTGGTCAGCGGATGCGAATTATTCTGTGTAGACAATTGTTAATAAATACTTGTATCTTGTGGATGATGGCTTTGGTAGTTCTCCATGTTTCCGTTCCACACAGTAGGACTGTTTTGATATTTGTAGTGAAAATTATGATTTCGATGTTGTCTGACAGACTGTTGTTTTGAGTTCTAGATGTCCATCAATTGTAGAAATGTAGACCTTGCTTTCCCTATCCGCACCTTCACATCTGCATCAGATCCACCTTGCTCATCATTGATGCTGCCCACATATGTAAAGGTTTTTACGTCCTCCAAAGCATCTCAGTCAAGTGTGATCTGGTTGGCGCATGTTGCGTCGTGTCGGAAAATCTTGCTTTTCCCATTGTGTATGCTAAGACCTGCTGCCTCTGAGGCTGCTGCTACACTATTCGTCTTCGTTTGCATTTGTTATTTCATTTGTGAATCCACACTGATTACGTCTTTTCAAAATTTGTAATGTATTTAAGTATGTTTTCACATAGTTTTCATTCTAAAAATTGTTAATTTTTATTAGTGTCTTTTTAACAGCTGACTGAACGTCTGTGTAACCATTAAAATCCCATTGAAATCATGAACTGGTCAGTGTTAGATAGATATTCAAAGCTTGAAAGTAAAGCGGATCTGCGAATCTGCACACGGAAATCGAACTCGTGGATGCATACTTTTGAGGAACACACTCTAGGACGAAATGGCTATCCAGTGCCTAAAAGTTTCTAACACTGATCGATTTATGTGTTCAATGAAACTTCACAAACTCCACAACCCTATAATGAGTCCTAATCAATAAGTCATAGCAAATTTGTTTCATATTTTTCAACCATGTGAGTCAACTTGGGATTAAAACGGAATCATCATATCTTACAATATATACCTTACATTTAGACACTGGATGGCACCGGATTTCCAAGTCCTAGGTCATGTTATTTCATTAAAAATAGTTGTTCCACTTTATAACATGGTTGAAATTCACCAGTTATCAGAAATTACCAGGATTTAGTTGAAGAGATTTTAGTAATATAAACTGAAGGAATTCTGTCTAATGTCCTTAAATATTTGTAGATTTATGTCACCGTCTGTCCTCTAGACCACCAGGCCGGCATCCAAGGGTGTTAATGTCTACCTCTGATCAATCTAGGGACTTCGCGGGGTCTCACACATTTTTATTCGGTAGTTACTGTCTACACCCGACAGGGTTGAACTCTACTGGTCATGTCTACTCACTAGGACCGCGAGAATTTCCTCACGAAGCTAGTCACTAGTGATCACATTAATGTCGATGGTTACGGTGCAGTGGACCGGAGGTTAGGCGTTCGCGCGTAAAACCGAGGGTCCTCGGTTCGAATCCTGCGGGGAGCAGGAGTCGTGGATGCGCACTGATGATGAGTTAGTCCCATACCAAGACGAAACGGTTATCCAGTGCTTTCATGTTTCTAATGGTGGTCTAACAATGATTGATCGATGATTTTCAAAAATTGTCTTCAAGAACTTTTAATGAATTGTCATAATTTACAGTTTCCAGGATCATTGAATTGAAGTTCAAGTCACAGAACTTTAATTCTTGAATATTCACTAACGATTCGTTCCGTAATTAGAAAATTTCCGAAATTTCTGATGTTGAGACGAGACAAGTGACAAAGAAGAAATCAGATCTATTTGATATAATTTAGTAATTAAAAGAAACGATTTAGCTTGAACTTATTGGCTAAAAGATTTGTAGATCAGTATGCTAACAACGGCATAGATGTAATGCTGTTCACAGTTTTTCAACTTACAATGATTATTTAGCACATGTTAAACGGATTTTTCAATTGAACCTTGTCGATATTTTTGGTACTGTTTAAAAACTTCCAACTCCAAGAATGTTTTGTAAACTGTTCGCCTTCTTTTAATTAACCTACATTCAAATGTCAACCACAGTCATAATCTACGGATACCTACTATTAAAATCATATTTCACAAACAGAATATCTCTATATACTCGGCGCCTGATTTTTGTCAAACTGATTCGTTAAAATAATAACGAACGTTCGTATGAATTGAAATGATTGTTTTTTTAATCTGAAAATGGTTGAAAATTCATGAATCATTCAGCCATGATTGATTTCGTTGTTTTACTGAAATTTATATGGAGAAGGAATTGTTTTGAATATATGGGTGTGTCTGTGTGTGTTTGTTCGTCTGGGAAACATGTTAGAACACCTTGATGTTGCCCTTGGTATTGTTCTATAGTCAGTGATCAATTGTCATAATGACATGAATTCACATTT
>CALYCR020000375.1:0-18357 GCA_944470395.2 Schistosoma turkestanicum
ATTTCCAATTTGAATTGGAGTTGAGTGAGGAATTGGAACTACGGTATGGACGAAATATCTCGTTATTTGATTGACTGAAACTTTTGTAGACCTGAAATTGATTGCTGATATTCCTTAGTTTTACATAATAGTTTATTCTTACATTCAGCTTTTTTTCGAATAGTTTCGGTTCGTACGCGTCCCGCCCATCCCAAGTCCGATATCGATAATTCTGGGATAGAACGGTTCTATATTATTCAGGAAGAGAAATACAGACAATTACACTTTCGAGTTTCCAAGTACTACAATAGCTTCTGTTGCTGGAAGAATATTTGCTTCCAGTCCGTTACTGATAATGTACCAAATCCAAATGTGGCTGTGGCCATAATAATTATCAAATTGAAACAACATATGCACAGTTGAGAAGGAACATCGAAACCTCAATATTAGTACAAGATATAATAATAATAATTTATTCTCAAATAACTAAGTTACAAGTGTCACGCCAGTTTACAGGCTAGATCAAATTGTCACAAACGCTTTTACAATTACTGTAAAAGTTATAGCAGTTAAATTAAGTATAAGAGACAGTTCCTGATTGCATATTTACACCATATCACTGACAGAAACAGTATTATACAGCCACATTTTCAATATTAGAGTACAAATGAGGAAGGTGCACAATAGGTTCTATTGGCGATTGGCCGAGATCAATAGTGAATTTGTTGGGAAAGGTCATATGGAACGCGCTTGATACGAGCTGTGATCCAGACAGTCATGTACATTGGGTGCATGTTCCCTAGAGTTGCCAAGGATTTCCCACAGTGAATGGGGTTCTGAAAAGAAGAGAGAGAGGAAAAGGCTGTAGTGTGCCTATAACTGCGTGTTCTTATAGCTCGATTTATAAATCAGAAGGTGAACTCCATGTATCGTATACGTTTATTCGAGGCACACCACATACAGACCGAGCAGATACACCAGCGAGCGAATATGCGAATGAGCGAATGAGCGAAGAGGAGAAGCGAATAGGAGAAGGCCAGTGAGCCAACTCTTTGGATTACAATGCGAGCGAATGAGTAAAGCGAATAGGAGAAGGCTAGTGAGCCAACTCCAAGAGATAGAGTATGACTAAGAATATATAGTCCGATAAAAATAAGACAGACATATGACAAGCGAAATAGGTATGCACACACATGAATAAAAGCGACGAATGATTGACAAGGTCAAATGCAAGCGATACAAATCATGTGAGTTCATGGGAAAATTAAGAGATTAACATTAAAGCGAAAAGGATGAGTAAGTGCGTAAGCGTAATCAATGCTCAGTCGTATAAGCTCATACAAAGCAGATAATAAAAAATAACAATGGTACATATGAGTTGTTGCTAAGCGAATGGCTTGGTTAAATAAATTAATCGAAAGGGATTAACCAAGTTAGATGTGAGAGAACTGAAATATATGTGGAGGCACTACAATAGCCCCCTTCCAGCAAACAAGGTTACGAAAATGTCTTTGTTTGCGAGAAAAAAAAATCAAAATCGTCGGAAAACATCAAAAGGTACGAAAATTAAAGTTACCTTGTCCGAGTACGTTCGTAAGTTCGCATAGTAACAGAATATCAAAAATATGTAGTAAGCGGTTATTAGCAAAAATAATCGATTTCGAATAGAATACATTAGGAGCAGTTGTACGATACGAAAATGTAATACAAATGCTGCAAAGTATTTAATATCGTTTAGGCATGACTGTTAGGACGGAATTCGATAATCGCGTAGACATTACGGTAAGGCTCATCGATAAATCGAGTGGCTGCAGATTGGTGAAGAAATTTCGGTCGAGATTATCGTGGAAAAAATTTGGAGAATAAAGCTGCGTACAGATGCGATGCATGGACATTAAATGCATATCGAAAACATAAGTTACTACCATTGAGTATATGACTCCAAACTTATGTGTATGATAGCGTTGCAAACCGTTGCCAGCGTTGGGGTAATCGAAAAACATGCCAATATCAGCGTGCAGGAGGTTCGCTCGACTGCTTGAGCTGCTGTTTCGTGTGCATGTACGTAAGATCATACCACCAATTTACTTAGCAGGCTGTAAGATTTTCGAGTACGTGCAGCTGACGAGTACATAGAAGATATCTCCAATGCGATAATCGTATAGCCACGGAAATATTAAAGGACAATAATTGTCGTTGAGCCATTGCTTTGATAAGCGATTCGAAACATGATAATGCGATACGACAAAATAAATGGAACGAACTCACCTTAATCATGAACGTCGTTCGTTTTGTCGAAAGAAGTAAAATAATTCCGTGAGTTACAAATGTCCTGCCATGAACAGAATATTCGAAATGCGATTCGATTAGCGATTAAGATAATTCCATTATTGTCATAATATCATGATTAATCATAATAATGGTTCTTTCACATTAATACGATAATGATAGCGATAATTGGATAATTCGAGAAATAGATTAATGCGACAGGTTGGTACATAATCAAAATGACGATAAGATAATGCTTGATTCGTTCAGCTAATGCATTAAGTAGGAGAGCTGCTTTGTCGCTGAATGGCGTCGGGATTTCCAGTTAGCTGTTCTGTTCGATTTGTCCTCGAAATTACCAACTGGTTGGTTATATTCGATTTGTCATCGGAATCGTCGAATTATGTAGTGAGAGTTTACTGATCTTCTGTGAAGACGTATGAACGAATGAATCGAGCGAAGCAAATAGGAAGTGATATGAATGAACGACGGGTTCAACATTTTGTATGGTGGCCGATTTCACTGACGTAGGGATAACCATTTTGTAGTGCACTGGCGAGTGAATGCACGGAAGAATGATTGCATTCGATTCTACGTCGAAATTACCAATTAATTAGAAGCGTTCGATTTTTCGTCAGCATCAGGAAACATCCTGAGAACGGCGGGATCACCATTATGTATGGTGGCCAATTGTGTTGACGTTGGGCTCACCATTATGTAGTGTGCCTATAACTGCGTGTTCTTATAGCTCGATTTATAAATCAGAAGGTGAACTCCATGTATCGTATACGTTTATTCGAGGCACACCACATACAGACCGAGCAGATACACCAGCGAGCGAATATGCGAATGAGCGAATGAGCGAAGAGGAGAAGCGAATAGGAGAAGGCCAGTGAGCCAACTCTTTGGATTACAATGCGAGCGAATGAGTAAAGCGAATAGGAGAAGGCTAGTGAGCCAACTCCAAGAGATAGAGTATGACTAAGAATATATAGTCCGATAAAAATAAGACAGACATATGACAAGCGAAATAGGTATGCACACACATGAATAAAAGCGACGAATGATTGACAAGGTCAAATGCAAGCGATACAAATCATGTGAGTTCATGGGAAAATTAAGAGATTAACATTAAAGCGAAAAGGATGAGTAAGTGCGTAAGCGTAATCAATGCTCAGTCGTATAAGCTCATACAAAGCAGATAATAAAAAATAACAATGGTACATATGAGTTGTTGCTAAGCGAATGGCTTGGTTAAATAAATTAATCGAAAGGGATTAACCAAGTTAGATGTGAGAGAACTGAAATATATGTGGAGGCACTACAAGGCAGCAGTGTGGCAAGTGTATATATATAACCAAAGCACTACTTAACCTGTCATGTTAAAGTGGTCAATACAGTAGTAAGTCAAGATAACATTCATACTGACCACTTAAATTAAGGTAAATTATGGGAATATAAGAATATAACGCACAGATAAAGGAGTACAGCAAAAAGAGGGAAGAGTTGTGCAGTGTCAGGTGGATAGAAGAGAAGTCGAAGTAAGAAGCTGGATTTATGTACGTTGAAATCGAAATTCTAGTTAAAAGAGTAGAGTTTGTAAAAATAAATATTTGACGAATAAAATCTCGTACTGTCTAACTGTTTTTTTTCTTTATTATTGAATGCCAACCTCTAAGTCATACTGTAAGCGCCTGAGTAAGAATGTTGCAGGTGTCTCGACAGAATAGCGACCTCAGCATAGTTTTGGAAACATGAACCACAGAAGTAGCAAGCGTATAAGAACAACCTCAGTGTTACTGATTAGTCGTCTCATCAATCTAAAGAGCCGAAAGCAAACAAAATGTTCTGCCCCACAAACATGGGTTGTTTGAAGTTATCGCCCATACCATCAATGTTTGCTGGTCAGTAACTCCACCCTCCCTCCTTTTGTGTTGTTAGGCTCATGTTAAATGTTTAAAAGAAGCTATTGAGTTCTACTTGGTGTTCTATGTCTCGCATCCTGTTGAGAAACACTATTTCTGCAAGTTCCTTTCACAAACTCGTCTGGCTATTACAACTTATGAACTATTGGTTAGGCATCAATGCTATACAGTTAACAGTTATGGAGAAATAGTAAGAATTTTCAAACAAGATATAAGCATTTTGAATGTAGTGGGGAAGATGTACTTAACTAGCTAAGCAGGAGATATAAAGAGTATCGCGGTTAAAAGCGGAGCAATAGATAACACTAAGGGGCCAAGGTAAGTCAATAGCGTGTAAGTGAGAACAGTATAATTGATAATAGGCAATGTGAAACTCACACAGTTGTAAGTGTTGATAAGGTTGCGCCCAGGAGAGTAGAGTGCATTCTAATCAACCAGTTTACAGTTGAACAGTGTCGAACGACCCAGTTAGTAGAGTAACCTGTCTATTTCAAATAAAAACTAAAGAGATTTATATTCAACTACAAAAATTAGTGCTACTTGGGAGTGTAAAAATAACTAAATAAGACGCAGCACTGAGTTCATTGTGTTTAAAGTGTATGCAGAGCTATTAATATGAAAGCAGGGTGCGAGTGAGTTCACGAGCGCAGAAGAGTCAGTGCAACTGAGAGCATCATTAAGAAGTTGAACAAACTCATGTAACCCACTTGCCATGCGTATTTTAGAGGGAAGCCTATTCCATATAAGTGCATACTTAGAGAGGAAGAAGTTTTCTCGAGTTTTGGATCTATACTTCTCAAGTTTGACCGTAGATACTTTATCTCGAAGGTTATGTGTACAAGGGCCATGGATAAGGACTAAACTGCAGGAGGAATATGTGAGCTTGTGCAGGAGTTTAAAGTGAAGGATCAGATTGGACTTAAGCCTTCTTTTCCATAATGGATCGAGCCCGAGTTCAATACATCGGGTTGGATAGTCAATGGGTGAGCTATGATTTAGGACTTTACGAGTAAATTTCCTTTGTATTCCTTCAAGTTTCAACATATCAGACAGGCGTACGTTAGAAAATAAGAAAGAGCAGTATTCAGCAATAGGTCTTACGCATGTTTTATAGAGAATTGTTCTGGATTCTCTATGAAGGAAGTTACGAAAGATGAAACCAAGCATTCTTCTCATTCGAGAAACTTTATTGGAGATATGTTCGGAGAAGTTAAGGTTGTGCGAATAATGCACTCCAAGATCAGTTACGGATGTGAGTTTGGGCAATACATTCCTGTTGAGAATGAGATCTAATTTGGGAGCAGCGTCTCCGAAACACATCCAGTCACACTTCTCAGTATTAAGTTCAAGGTTCCATTGCTTACACCAGACATCTACAGTATTGAGTTCGTGCTGGATTGCGTGCAACAAGTTTCCTAAGTCAGATTTGCTAGTTTGATAAATCACCAATATACAAATGATAAAATCTGAAAATTGAATCATACAGTGTACCAAAATAATGAAGAGAAGAGTCAGTCATATCATAACACAAATATATACCTATGGGGGTATTTTCCTAAAACAAAACCTTGAAAATAGATTCTACACCGGCCCGCAAATTCCCTCCATGCAAAACAAGCCTTTCTGACACTTGAACTTCGGGTTCACTCTCATCCCTTAATCCACACCAGAAGAAAGAGTAGGACGCTTATCCGCTGTCATACATGTGTATGACCTATCTAGTTCGGCCATTCTAGGAGACACACCCTTCGTATGTCTTTCCTCACTGCCCCGTTATTAGTACGAACAATTACTGTTCTGACCTTCCCGTCCTTATCCGTCTCACAATCCTTCACTATTTCTAAGGGCCATTTATTCACGAGTAGTAATATCCGAGGCGACAATTACCACGTCTCCTTTCTGTAAATTGCGATGCTCTTTCAGCCATTTTTGACGAGTTTGTTAAGACGGCTAATATTCCCTTAGCCGCCTTTTCCGAAATACATTAGCTAAATAATTTACCTGCTTTCAACTTTTGTGGAATTTCTCTTTGATGCTTCCTTCCTCAGTAGTTCCACCACAATCCCTCAAGAACAGTAGGCTTTTTGCTGATAGTGCTAGTTGGTCATTAGCATCCTGGACTACTGGGGTTAGGGGTCGGTCGTTTAGAATTCTCTCAATTTCAAACAGATAGGTTCCCAAGGTTTCGTCCGTAAACACCTGTTCTCTGGTGATCAATAATAACAGCCTCCGTATAGATCTAATCATCCGTTCACAAAATCCACCTCTATGGCCGGATGGTGGGTGGTTAAAATGCCATTGAACTTGTCTTGATGATAATACCTTCCTTATTTTCTGCTGATTTCACTGTTGCACGAAGCTCTTTAGTTCAGTGACTGCCCGCACGAAGTTTGATCCATTGTCAATAAACACGTCTTTTGGCCTCCCTCTTCTTTCGATAAAACGCATCAAAGCCAATATAAATGAATCAGTATTCAGGCTGTATGTCATCTCAATATGTACTGCTCGTGTCTGCAGGAAGGTAAACACACATCCATATCTTTTTTCTAGTGACCTAACCCTCCTGACCTTTCCAAAGTAGTCAACTTCTGTCAGCCAGAAACTATATCAACCTACTTGCACTCTGTAAACTGGATGTGGCGCCATCTTCTGATTCCCTGGACTGAGTGTAAGCTTTCGGCAGGTTTTACACCTTCCTATTACTGTCTTAACCGTGCCGGTGCCTTTACCCATCCAATAGCACTTGCGAACCGTAGCTAGCACATGCAAAGTTCCTATATGTCCTTATCGTTGTGATAGTGTCTGAATATCAGTTCGGTTAAACAATGTCGACTAGGCAAAATTACGGGATGTTTTGATGCAATCGGGAGTTCGGAGTACGTCAGGCGACCTCCGACGCAGAGTAACTCAATATTCATTATCGGTGATAAACCTCTTAGACGTTTACTACTCGCTACTTTACAACTGACTTTGGATTCGTTAAGTTATTCTCCGTAAACGTCCTTTTGAACCATCATTAGAACTTTCCGTTTGGCTGTCTCAAGCTCCTTGACCTTTAGGTAACCTGTCTTAACAGAACCTTCAATTCTCGGCGAGCGAAGTAATATCCAGAGGTCTATGAACCTTCTGAGCCACGCTAGAGCCCTAACCAATTTCATCCATTCCGAGTAGTAAGACAAGGTATGTGACGAGGTATATATTGTACTACTCAAATAGACCACAGCTTTTCTGAACTGGACTAGGTTAATAGTAGGTTCTGGGTGGTTACTGGTAGTACCTGAATTGCCGTAGAGCAGTGTAGGAGATTTAAACCAGGTCTCTAGATCGGTCATCTTTTTTATGTTTCTCGAAGTCCAGTCGGCCGGTTTCTGCGATGAGCTTACGTAACTCCATTGCTCAACACTGGTATACTGGTGGACGACAGCAAGACGGATTAGCTATATAGCTGGTGTAACGCTTTTCGGTATTCTTAATGTAGTATAATGCTATCATGGAATCCGTATGAAATTCACTTCACCGAAGAAGTTGGGCAGACTTTTCCGTGCAACCTCAATCAACCTTTCAAAACCGCTGCCGCCGTTTCTAATCTCGGTATCGTAATTTGCTTGATAGGTTCTATCCTAGACTTGCTGTATAACAGGATACAGTAGGGTTGTGTCTTCATAAAATTTTCCCGAGCATAAGCAACCGCTCCGTAGCCAATCTCTGAGGCGCCGCTGAATAAGTGCAACTCCTTTTTCGCGACAGTTTCGTCGAATCTGTTCTTGATACCTCGAGAGTGTATTATTGTTTTGAGTCGTTCTCTCACAGAATTATCGCTTTTGGACTTTGACTGGGCGGGACGCGTATGAACCTACAATATTTGAGTAAACAGCGGACTACAAGAGTTAACTATTATTTAACAGTTCAAAACAATATTTTGAGGAGTATACTTTGGATTTCCCATCGTTCAATAGTTCAAAACAATATTTGGAAAAGGATCCTTTCGATTTCTTATACTTAACTATTCCTAAACAATATTTGGAGGAGGATCCTTTGGATTTCTTATCGTTTACTATTTCTTAACAATATTTGGAAAAGGATCTTTTGGATATTTTACTGCCAACTAGTTCTTAACGATATATTTAGAAAAGTCTTTCGGCTATCTCATTGTCGACAATGATTGAAGAAGCGGAACCGGTGAAATTTAATATCTGGTCTTTGTTGTTTCTTATCCGTTGAATTTCATTTGCTATAATGAGTTCTCGTAAGAAGTAAACCACGCAGACGGATGGAACCCATGAAGAATCGCGGAATGCAAGGCAAGTTCCTTATGATAGTTCATGTTCAAAGGGTTCACTCTCTGATAAGGATGATATTATGTTTGGTACTTATTGTCGTAAGCCATCATTAGAGGGTACTAAAGGACAAAGCTCGGACGAGAACTTTGAGGTATCTGGGAAAGATGTGATGTCTAGGACACCGGTAGTTGGCTTAGAATTGACAAAGTTTTAACTGCCTTACGGCCGACACCATGATTACTTTAGGTTCGTCAAGCAGTTCGAGACATTTATGGAACCTAGAATTGTTGATGGCAATCTACGCCTATAATATATAATCCATTACTGTAATGGAAAGGTAAGAGCTGCGATTGAGGGATGTTTTATAATGGAACCTCAGGCAGCATATAAAAGGGATAAGACTATTCTAAAACAGCTTTTCGGACAATCGCTTGTGAAACCTTGGAATACTTGTTTTGATCTGGGAATGCTGACTATAACGGTTCAGAGCAGTTGTCGAATTTAGCAATTATTAGGCAGAACGTGTCTATGACTCTGAAACAGGTAAACTGTACTGCTGAATTGAGTTCTTTAGTAACCTTAGAGAAGGTAGTGTGGCCTATACCGCGGTCTATGCAAGCTCAATGGGCGGAGCTAGCAGTAAGATGGATTGAAGAAAATAGGGAACCGAATTTCACCGAACCTACTGAATTTGTATTAGCTCGAGCAACAATAGCTGCTAGCAGATTCGGTCGGCTGGTCAATCTACTAAAAATAGGATGGGACGTGAAGATGATCTGCCGCCTACAGTCGAAACCTGCAAACATATCGACCATAAGACCTAATTGTAGCATCTGTACTGGCGATCACATGGTTACTGAATGCCCCCAGTTTTTAGAGCTTACCGTCCGAGATAGATGGAATCAAGTCAGAAAAAAATGGGATGTGTTTCATCTGTCTGAAGCAAGCACATTGTCTGCAAAACGACAATGCGTTGTAGCGTCTATAAGTGCGAGAAAAAACATCATGTTTTGCTGCATGAGGACTTGACCATCAAAATGTTGGATGATGAACGTGATTCCTAGCATTGTCGCGACTTACTGGATCACCAAGCAGTCAGGTATGTTTAGGACTGATCCCAGTACGTGTGAGTTCAAAAAAAGCCGAGATTATAGGATATGATCTTTTGGATAACGGTTCCGATTCTACAATGATAACGTCAACATGTGCGAAATCGCTTGGGTTGAAGGAAGACTATGAATTAGTTGTTTTACAGACCGTAGGTGGTAACAAAACGGCAGGGAGTACAAACGCCACTTTCGAAGTGCATTCCTTAGATCAGTCGGAACTTATTGTGATCGAAGAGGAGTCAGTCGTACCTAGCCTACCAAGACATAAGCCAACGATGTCAGCAGTGAACAATCTAAATAAAAGGCCGCGCTTAAATGATATACAAGTTGAAAGCCTAGACTCTGAAGACGTTTTATTGCTCATTATTTGTGACGTACCAAAAGCACATTGGGTGTTGAAGCAGCGCCTCGGTGGAAGGTAGACACCGTATGTGGTGAAAACCCTACGCTATGCACAAAGGGTACCTGAGTTACATTTGGAGTCAGACTATCGTCAGCAGTGGTATTTACCTCACTATCCCGTGTTGAACTCCAGAAAGCAGATAAGTTGAGAGTGATCCTGGACCGTGCTGCTAAGTTTGCTGGAATCTCCTTAAACGATATGATCTATCAAGGGCCGGACAGCACCGCTGATCTGGTAAGCATATTATTGCGTTTCCGCAAGAAAGCAGTAGTGGTATCGGCAGATGTTGAGGAAATGTTTATGCAAGTTCAGGTACACGAAAGTGACCGAGGAGCACTAAGGTTTTTGTGGTGGGAAGGTAGGGACACATCTGAAGAAACTTCTGAATTTCAGATGACCTCTCACCGATCTGGAGCCACTTCATCTCCGTTTTGTGCAAACTTTGCTATGAATAAAACAGCCCAAAGCTTCTCGCGTGATTATGAACGTTCTGTTGTGGAGGCGGTCAAGAACAACTTTTACGTCGATGACTGACTGATATCCTTTTCAAGTTGTGATCAAGCCAGGAAGTTTGTCATTCACATAAGTGAGTTGTTAGGAAGAGGAAGATTTAACTTAAAAAGTGAGTTACTAATTCAGAGGAAGTGAGGTCTATATTGCCGGATATAGGAAACAAAGAGACATTGTTGGGAATATCGGCGGATTGTACTGTTACTCATGGAACGCTTGGTATAGAATGGGATGTCGAACAGGAAGTATTTGAGTTCCACTTTGATGCACCGGATAAGCCCGTGACAAAGAGAGGAATCCTATCGGTTGTTTAGTCCCTGTTCGATCCTTTGGGGCTGATCAATCCAGTGTGCCTTACGGCTAAACTACTTTTGCAAGGTTTATGTAAGTCTCAAATAGGATAGGATCAACCTCTCGACGAACCATACGTATCCACGTGGCTAGATTGGTTAAGTTTCATGCGTTAGATGGCTTTAAATGATAATTTACTCTTACATTCAGCTTTTGTCTCAAATAGTGTCGGTTCATACGCGTCCCGCTCTGTCCCAGTCCAATAACGATAATTCTTGGAGATAACGGTCCTATATTATTCAAGATGAGAAATACAGACAATTATACCTTCGAGTTTCCAATTAACACAGTAGCTTCGTTTGCTGGAAGAATATTTGCTTCCAGTCCGTTACTGATAGTGTTTCAAATCCAAATATGGCTGTAGCCATATTAATCATCAAGTTTAAACAACATATCTATAATTCAGAAAGAACATCGAAACCTCAATATTAGTACAAGATATAGGAATATGACTTAAGATGTACATCAGACTGAAACCTAAATCCAGGTGTTTTCTGACAAATACGGTTGTCTAATAAACATTTAAAAAGGTGCTTCACGAAGAATGGTCACCAAGTTTCTTAGTGCTTTATAGAACATTTTCGAAATATGGAACTAAATAGTTTATCAATGTTCGTAATATAAATTAGCATGAATAATTCAGTTCTATAGGAGGCTAATAAACAGAACAATAGTAACATTGTTAAATGTGATGGTCGGTGATTTGGTCCACATCCCACAGACAGTACACGATTATACATACAATCTACTGATGAATACTGGGCAGTTCAATTTCAATAAGTCACGACGTCTTTGCTAAATTCGTTTAATCACCTGATTGCTTACTTACTTAGGCCCGATACTTCTAATGATTTATAGGTCTACACTAGCGAATTATGATTCTGGTCAACGTCTTTTAAGCAAATTGGATTTCTAAGAGATGTGGTCGCTAACCCAATGAACAACCGTTCTCATTTGTGCGGGCTTGGGACCAGCACTGACCAGAACTGAACCAAAAAAGTTCATCAATGGTCTCAATATAAATATTGATGAGCGTGAAAATTTCAGTTCTATAGGAGGTCAGTGAACAGAACAACGGTAACAATACTAAGTGTGATAGCACACGATTTGACCTAGTTCCCACAGAGAGTGCATGATTGTAGATACAATCTACTGATGAATACTAACCAGTGCAAAGTCAATAAGTCACGGAAGTCTTCATCAAATTCATCTAATCAACTGATTACTTGCTTACGCATGTTACTTCTAATGAAGTATAGGCCGACATCAGAGAATTATTATTCTGGTCAGCGTCTCTTTGGCGAGTTGGATTTCTACGAGATGGGGTCGCTAACCACATGCACAACCGTTCTCCTTCATGCGGGCTTGGGACCAGCACTGACGCCACAAGGCCTTCAGGCAGTTACATAAAACAATGAAACCATTTTGTCGACCAGTATATATAACAAAAGACTATTACTAAAATAAACAAGTTTCTTCAAACACTCTTTCATTATCAGAAGAAACCAGTTCAAAAATTGACTGCAAATCATTGATAACATTCACAACGAAAATAAGAAAATCAAATTTTCAATATAAATAAATCATATTTCCCATTATCGAGTTATGAAGATTGTTGTTTATCGTTGAAATCATGAATCCATGAATCAGTTTTAGACCACCATTAGAGGTTAAGCGTTCACACACAAGACTGTAGATCATACGATTCGATTGCGGCTGGCGTAGTGGATGTGCACTGATGGCATGAGTCTCGTGATAGGACTTCATTCGTGGTTTCAATAATAAACTATCAATAAATAAAAAACTGTAAAATAATAATAATAATAATGGTAAGATTTATAATAATATAAAAACATATTTCAAAAAAATTTCAAAAACAACTATTTTTTTCTCAAAATATTTGTCTACCACTTACCTATCTTCAATAATCGAAAAACCATATTTCATTGATAATTCACATAAACCTTGAATAATCATTTCGGGATTTTGATTGGGCAATAACATATCTGAATTTGATTGGATCTAAAATATCCAGAGCTATGCATAAAAGCGATTGTTTCAACTGAACAATTTGATTTAATCGATCCAATTGAGAACAGGAAAATTTCGATTCCGATGAGATCTAATCAACGAAATAATAACGATGTAAATGAAATCATGTGATATTAACAAATTGATGTTAAAAACACAATCAGGAAGGTTATTACTGTTTGACATTTGACATGGGTGTAGATGGCTTGACTAGCTTTTACCAAGCAGTGTTACCTATGAAGTAGGCAGATGTGAAACACGGCCCGTTTCAGCAGAGGATAATCGTAGGCTATTAGTATTTGATTATCGATGTCTTTGGAGCATTACTCGTATCTCCTAGGATAATCGAGTAAGCAATGCGGTTTATGGGAAAAGAGTACCAGGTACGGATTGGAAATCAATTGATGAGTTAGTGAATCTTCGTCAGTTGACATGGTTAAGACAGGTACTACGTGTTGCAAACCCCTCACTTTCGTCTTCTGTATCAGTAGGCTGGAATAAAGCTAGAAGCGTCCAAACCGACACGTGGCAGAAATCCATGCAGTCACTGACAATTGGACTGAGCAATGTTAGTAAGCGTTGGTTGTTTGGCTGACATGTTGGGGTCACTAACCGATGGCTAGAATTTTTGAATGACATGGCTTAAAATCATTTGCAATAACGTGGATGCATCCATTCTACGTTTTCAATCAAATCCCAATCTTATGGATTCCTCAATATCTTTGTCATTTGCTTTAAAGTTTATTTCACTAGACTAAACTTCTTGAATGAAATCTTCGAAACCTAATCACTCCGAAAACTGTTTATACTTCTACAGCCTTCATCAAATTGGTATTTGAATAGACAATGCCACCTGTCTGCGCTAATGTGCAATAGCAGCGAGAACTGATGTACGCACATGCAAAGTTCTACGTTGTGACTGAATGACATGAGAATCTCGAAACAAGTCTAAACCAACGTAAAAGTCACAATTTTCATTGTGAACGTTGAAACTGTTTGGTTGTAATGAGTAGAAACTTGGATAGCTACAATTACATCTCTGTACTAACATAGTATGGTAAATTGAAGTGATATACGCACGTACAAAAATCTTCGTTGTTGGTTACTGAACGGATCTCACTATGCTGATAAAGTCCAATGCACATTTGTCTCATATCATATGCTGATGATTGCCTGTATGGTGAGTTGAAAAGAATAAATAAGCGTTATCAGGAATTATGTAGAATACAATTTGCAAGAACAAAAAGAATAGATGCATCAGTACTAGCGGGA
Source organism: Schistosoma turkestanicum (assembly GCA_944470395.2). Taxonomy (NCBI): domain Eukaryota; kingdom Metazoa; phylum Platyhelminthes; class Trematoda; order Strigeidida; family Schistosomatidae; genus Schistosoma; species Schistosoma turkestanicum. Next base: position 14,129 of record CALYCR020000375.1, read on the forward strand.
GTAATTCCAAGCCATGTCATCCATAGTCTCAAACCATCGATTACTACCCTCATACGGACCTCAACCAGGTAGTCCAAACCTATGATTACCTTGATGCATTTATGGTTTGAACATCACCAACTTTCTTCTAGCCTAACACTGCATCACAAAACATCGCTCGATACAATCACGTAAAGAGCCTTTTGAGGATAATATAATTCGATTATGTAACATTGATCAAATAATATAGTACTAACCTTTCAATAAACTTTCGTCCAAGTGTATAGACTAAATCATTAAGGAGTGTTGACCTACTTATCGACTAACGTAATAGACTCTTCTAAGTGTTGATCCTTAACAACAGCACCTTGAGCCGATCTAACAACTTGTCGTTCGAATAAGTATCACTAAAGTAGTTCACACTCCTGTACATTACAAATCAAACACTTGGCTAGTAATTTTTTTTGTGTTTACTAGCAGACTAACTTATTAATTTTTAGAATATTTTTCCGGTGAAATGGAAACAATTTTTATAATATTTGATTAATCCCAGTGATATCTCTTCATCATCATTACATTATCGTTTATTATTTCATAGTGATGAATGACCAGAAATTATTTTTTTGTACAGTGATTTCCCAAGGAACATTAGGACCATTAACGCCTCGAAACGTTACAAGTTCAATGACATAATGTGTTATATTATGAATTGACGAATTTTCTGAATGAAGTTTTGAATATTTAAGCGAATGAACCTTTGTTGTATAACTTATGGTTTTGGTATGGTATTCACAAACATTTAGAAGTCTGATGATATGGGTAACGTTTGCAATAAACGTGGTTGGTGGAATACAAAAAAGAGGTATGTTCAGTACAAAATATAAACAATATTTAGTTAGATAAAATAAAATCAAATTAAAAAAGCTCTAAACAAAAAGTAGCAACAACGCGTGAGAAAAGGACAAATATTTTGCGGCAGTTCAAGAACTAGGAAGCCTTACTTGTGCTTGTGGTTACAGAAGAAAGACTAGCGTTAATATTTTGTTAAACTAGCTAACCTGTAATCTCTTTAATCCAAACGCGTTACCATTCGATTGATAATTACTATCGTTGCTTCCGATATTTCTTCCTGAGCCCGAAGCTTATCAGTTTATCAGTAGTATAATACATACATCAATCTGCCAGACATTCAGAGCAAATCATAAACTATCAATGCTCACACTACGTACCTACTTCACTATGTGTAGCTCTAGTTTGGACGAAGCAGTCACACGACATTTACTAGGTTCATAATTATTAGTGAATTCCTAATGACTAATTATATCAGAGTTTTTGTGTTTATACTACCGTAAATATTCTCACTTCATTTACTCTGTGTAATCTGGCACGATCAAAATATTTATTAGATAATAAGAAAATGAACGATGATGTAAAGGTATGTAAAATTTCTGTTTTCCAAAAAAAAATTACCGACAGACCACAAAATAATCAATTTTAACAGTTGAAAGATAAGCAGACGCTGTTGGCTTTAAAATACATGACAATGTGCGTTCAAAGTACGCATCATTATACATTCACTCATATCACTCGTGGTTAGGGTCAGGGTGTATGAATACACTGGAATGCATAGATTCAACAAAAAGCGCTCGTTCTCTAGCATCAGTTGAACGTCAGCTGATGTTTTCTTACCACTGTTCCATTGAGGTGCAGCTCATTATTCATTTATTCTCATATGCTATCATACCACTTACTTCAAAAGAATTCAATAATGACTTATGATATGTAGTTCAGGTAAATTTGTGTAACTTCACATTAAAAATGTCCATGATTCTCTGACTCTTAACCATATCAACGTATATCTCAAGGTGCTCATAGTAGTCTACCATATCCGGTCTACAACATTTCTCTGTGTGTAAATTTGGAGCTGTCATTCAGGAAATTCATTCTCCTTTGTAGAACAGTGAGAAGACGTGATTGATCTGAAAAATGTTATGCATTTGCGCTAAACATTTCGAAAAATCTGATCACACATATTTACTTGTCAAGGCATTTTATATAAAGATGAATAAAAGGTCAATTAAATAAAAGTTCAAATAGACGTAGGGTGATAATTGCAAATAAAAGAGAAGAAAATTAACATGACATGAACAGAATAAGAAGGGGTAGGAAAATCGTCACTCTAACCTAGGTCTAAAGATTACCAAGGTAAATGAGCCAATTAACATGGGAAATAGAAAACCATGTTCATCGATTGAGACATGGCATAAGATTGACATCAAGACAGCCTTCAAAACATTGTATAGAAATGTTGAAGGATGAATTTTGAAGTTAATGGAGACCTTGGCTTTTAGAAATTCAAATCCCCCCTTATGTGTGCAGAAACAATTTGTCATAACCTTGAATTTACCTTGGTAATTTTTAAGCCCAAGGTAGTGTGACAATTTTCTTACCCCTTTTTATTCTTTTCATGTTACGTTACTTTTCTCTCTCCTTTATTTACAATTGTCACCCTATGTCTATTTGAACTTTTATTTAATTGACCTTTTATTCATCTTTATATAAAATGCCTTGACAAGTAAATATGTGTGTGACCAGATTTTTCGAAACGTTTAGCGCAAATACATAACATTTTTCAGATCAAGTACGTCAAAATTTATAAAACGGACTGGTTTCAGACTTGAACGTGTCTGTATAGACCGTATCTTCACTCTACGACAGGTCCTGAAACACAGACACACAATTAGACGTCCGACATAAGTCGTCTATCTGAACTTTAAAGCCGCATTCGACTTTGTAAGAAACAACGAGAAGGACCGAGTTCGAAACCATATGTATGCCATTAATATTCGTAACTGGAACATCAGCTGAGTGCGTCGGAAATAGCTTGTGTGATTAAGCCAGCTTTCGCCAATATTAATCGAAGTCGACGGTACCAGCACAGTGATGGTCGGAGGTGCAAGCTACGGAAGAAAAAAATTGAGGAAAAAGAGAAAGGTGTAGCATACATCTAGTAGGAGGATACCGTCCTAGACCGTAACCGTGGTTGATTGTGTTATTATTCTCCAAAGAGCATAGATAAGCGTACGCGGCGACCGGAAAGCGAGAGGCGAAGGTACGAAGCGAGCAGAGATGGAAACAGAAGCAATGTCGCCAGTGAGATAAAAACTAACAAACTGAATGTGAAAAATGCATTGCACCTAAAGCTCACTCTATCTGCTTTTTCGACGCTTCGGAACAAAACCCCCTGACATTAGGAAGGAAGTTAGTTTCTCGTCTAGCAAAGTCACCAGTGTGACTGAATGTGCCGAAGTCCATCTTTTGATTGAATTCCATCGTCTGTACGAAATCTAGGCGGAATAATATTTGCACATTGGTTCGTGAAATGCTTCGTTACTATGGTTGATTCCATCACAACACCGTGAATAATTACCTGGAAGATGCACATTACAAGACAGTCAAAGGTTATAAGTAGTATAATTCATACATAAAACAGCCAGCCATACAAAGCGATTCATAAACTATCAATGCTCACACTACGTACCTAGGTCATATTTTGTAGTTATAGTTTGGACGAGGCAGTCACACAACATTTACTAGATAAGTTAATATTAGTGAATACCTAATCACTAAGTATATCAGCCTTCTTGCTTGTTAGCTACCATAAATAAACTCACTTCACTCACTCTTTGTAATTTGGCACGATAAATACATTTACTAGATAATAAGAAACTGATTGACGTTGGAAAGGAATGTAACCTTTCTGTTTTCTTACAAAATGTTACCGATGTAATACAAAATAATCAATTTCAACGTCAGTCGATCTTTTCTTACCACTGTTCCATTGAGGTGCAGCTCATTATTCATTCATTCTGATATGCTTGCGTCTCACATACTCTGTACGAATTCGGTTATGACTTATGATGTGTGGTTCAGGTTGATTTGTGTATTTGCACATGAAAAATGTCCATGATTCACTGACTTCCAATCACATCAACGTACATCTCAATGAGCTCATAGTAGCGTTCCATATTCAGTCTACAACACTTGTGTGCTTGTGCACTTGCAGTTGTTATTTATGAAATTCGTTTGCACTACTGTCTGTAATCGACCAGGAGAATGAAGTTCCACCACAATTATTCCTTCTCAACACAATTCCCAAACACATACCAACAGGTCCAACCAATTGTCCGTTATGCACGTCTGAATTATGTGTGAACATGTCACGTGTTGTGATGGAAAAGTATGTTTCC
>CALYCR020000376.1:0-14169 GCA_944470395.2 Schistosoma turkestanicum
TGAGATTAATTAGTTGGAAACGAATAATCTTCCCTCATATACACGTCTTACGCATTAGTATTTAAAAAAAATGAAATTCAGAATTCATGTATCCTGTCGTCTACTAGTAATCGTTTACAGTGTAGATTTTATATGCTCTTATGTTACTTATGGACATGCGCGACCTGCTTTTTTCTTAGTAGATTAATGCACGATAAAAAAGAATATCGCGTAAAGAAACTACTGAAAAAACATGAATGCTTATTCCAGCGACTGCTTTGCCATGTTTCAAAGATTTTTTTAAAGTGTAAATAACAATTGTTGATTGAAGACAGCGTTAAAATATAGATGGGTCAAATAACTAAACATTTGATTGGCTTGTCTAAGCGGATCATTTTCTAACTTAACAGAATTCTAACACGGCAGAGATGACAAATGACATAACTAATGATAAATTGATAAAGTGTTTGTGCGAGTCATACATCAATTGATTCTCTATTACGCAATATAAATAATTGACTTTCAAACAAGAATGAATAATTAGATCGTAAGATGTAGTTTATACATGATACAAAACATTACTTTGTTGATTGTCGTTTTACTGATAAATGTCCTATGCCTTGGTTCGTATTCATTAAAGTCGATCAGATTTTACATTATTTAATCCAATGACGTTTTTGGATCAAGACTAAATCGAATATTCATTATCTCTCTGGAAATACTTACTTACTTACCAGAAGTTAAGATATTATTATATTATCATAGTTCCTAGTCTTCAATGTATTTCAACAACCAATTTGAGAAAATCTGATACAGATAGGTTTATATGAAAAGATTAGGTTTCCTAAACAATAATTGAAAATCATCCTAATTAGCCAAAATTGGTAAGCACAGACATTGTCACAATGAGAAACAACTATTTTCTTTGCAAAACATATAGGTTGTCTATAATTGCAAATTAAAAGAAGCTTACAGAAAGTATCACCATAACATTAAACTTAACAATATAATATATGTCATTAGACGATCTAAAAAACTTGAGAAGATCAATTAATCGTAAAGACATCTCACTCGTTCAAGAGATTAGTTCAGTGGTAACGTCTATAACTGTGTCACTGGGTGATTGAGGATTGAATCTAGCAAAAAGCATCCATTCCCTTAGGTTTACAAGTAAACTTTGCTGACGAGTGCTAAGCAACACGAAACGTAGGCCAAGCAGAGTTTCCTGTCAGGTACTTGTAAACACTAACTTACACGATAAATATTTACCTGTTTTTGCAGAAGTTTAACAAATGCTGCATTGTTTCTTTCAGCAGCTGCTTTAGTACTAGCTAAACGTTCACGTTGTCTCGAAACTTCAATTGCTCGTCTTCGTTGATCTAAGGATAATCGTAAAGCTGCTGCACGTCCAAAACTTGTAGTTTCTTGATCAGATTTAGTACTACTAGATGAAATGACATTGTCTGTAGTGTTGCTAACATCATTAACTTTTTGTGCATGAGAACGTGCATTTCCAGAATCTTTCCAAGTTTTTGTTCCTAACGGTAAACTAAAAGTAATAGTGATATTAAGATAAATGAACAACCTAGAAGAATTAGATTACTACGTTGTTTGCGAAAAAAACTATCATATTGAACAACTAATTAAAATCAATACATAATCTATACAGAATAAATGGGATGCATTTAGCACCGGAATCCAGGTTATATACACTCGTTAATTTAAACAAGAATCGTCAATTAATCATTGTTAGACACTACCTATTAGAAACGTGAAAGTACTAAATGACCATTTTGTCCTAGTATGAGTATTGTTCAGTAGTGCTTCCAGGATGTTAATGCTACACTGCCTAACAATGATTAATGAAGTCACGATTCCAACTGATAATTTAGTTTTTCTATACATATATATACCTATTATTTTCACATAGTTTATGACTGTTACAAAAATCGACTCAAAAAAAATTTCTGTAACATATTTTTTTGCTCTCCAAATCATATGATGATCACCTAATAACAGAGAAATGAAATGGTCAGTACAAGAAAAAAAAGAAAGTTACCAAATAGGACATGTGATCGGTATGTGTATGTGTGTGCATAAGAGAGAGAGCGAGAGAGCACTGATTTTCAGGTCTTTCTAGAAAAGAATTTTTCTTTCTATTGATTCATACTTTTAATCATTACATTCCCACATGTTGGATTGGTAATGTAGAGTGTACTAATTAATAATAATGAGAAATATCACTCATTATATATTAGATTGAAATATCCACATTTAGGCTTTAAAACAAAATTTATCAGCAACAGAATAATCTATGCAGTGAATTTTGAATAGGGTAGCTAATTAGAAAATAACTTCATTTCTGACTTCTTCATTAAATGTACATAGTAATGATTATGCATAAAACTGTTTAATATGTATAGTAGTAGAGGTAGTAAAGGTATTGGCAGTAATCGGAGAGATTAGGGTTTGAAGATATTATTCAAGAAGTAGAATCTAGTGCAACTTAAAAAGAAAAAGATAAAGTAATGAGGAATTCAGGTTAGCATTTGAGGGATAACAAAGAATGAATGCACATGCGCCACTGCAAACGGTTATGAGCCATGTCATTTAGGGTGTCTAACCATCGACCACTATCATCTCGCGGACCCCAACTAGGTAGTTGACACATGATTTAAAGTAAATATGTGTGTATTAATGATGATGATGATGGCTTTACTAAGCAATAGATGGTAACATTCCTAAAGATAAGTTGAAAGTCTCGAATCATATATTCGCTCCCTAATCTTCTCCATTACTGCTAATACTTCTACTATCGCTATCACTCTTGGATTTGAACTGACAGTTGGGTCTCTGTACTGATGTGATATGGCAACCTGAACTGATGTACTTACGTACGAAGTTCTGCGTTGTATTTGTCTGTCTATACGTTGAAAGGAAAAGCTTTATGAATATAACCGATGTCACTATGAGATTTTGTGTGATTGAAAAGAGCAGAGATAAGTTTGCTTTGATAATCACTTTTTATAATACTCATATCTAATCCAATAGATCTTTAAAATAAAATAAAATAGTTTTTGAGTGCATAAACTAATAGTCAAATTAAGCCTAAAATTGATTTTTAAGAGAGGTAAAAAACATATCTCAGTAGCTATTTAGCAGAACACCTAAACGAGAATTCAAAACATCCATTTGTAATGATTGTATTTAGAAACTTTTTCGAAAAATTGATGATGAAATGACTACTTTAAGTAAGTTCAGTTGGATTGAAATGATGTAGCATGAACATGAATTCTTCAATCAAGCTGAATTTATGTACACATGGTAAGAAATCAAACAGTCGAGTAAAATGCAAAATTATAAAAGGGAAATTAAATCTTGTATAGAAACAGATATATCGCATCAGTTCTCTGCAGTTTAATTACGATAATACAAATAAACATGAATAATTTAGTGGCATATAATAATGACAGATCTAGCTACTTCATTAGTTTTGGCAAAGGTTCATGTGGTTGGTTTTCTGTAACAACATCATAGATTACTATAGCTAGAGCCTTAGTTATGTTCCCGCTTTCATTCGCTTCATTATTACGGCACGAATCCATGAAGTCACTGACAACTGGAATGAGTAATGTTAGTAGGCATAGACTACCTCGTTAGGGTCTGCGAGATGATAGTAATCGGTGGTTAGAGACTTTGAATGACATGGCTCAAAACCGTTTGCGATGGCGCAGGTGCTTCCATTCTTCGGCTTCTCTCAAATCCTAACCTTCTGAATTCTTTATCACCTTTATCTTTCTCTTATTTCACTAGATTATACTTCTTGAATAATATCTTCGAACCCTAATCTCTCCGAATACTGTTAATACTTCAACTATCTCTTCTGCTATACAATTTGAATCGACAATTGCATCTTAGTGCCAATGTAGTAAATGTTATGATTCACACTCTTAGAGTTCCATGGAAAAAGGAATATTCTGCATTATCCATGGCTTTTTATAAATAAATATAGATTTCATTAGCATAACCAATACAGTTGATAGAGGGGGACATTTGTATTGATGTCATGGTTTAATTAGTCACCAATCCACTAGGACCAACTGAACATCAAGTAAATGACGTGTGGTCTATGTGCGTAACTATCTCATTGAAATATATTAACACAGGTTAGTTGTAAAGTGAGATTTTATATTTGAAAGATAAACAGTGCATATCAAAATGAGGTGCAATCATTCACAATGACACAGACAGCGCCCCAATATTTTTTCTAAGAAATGATGCAAGAAGAAAAATCGATGAATATATAAATCTATGTAACGCAAGTGCCCAAATCCTTCAATTCTGTTATCTCGTTCAATGATACAATTATGTTACTTTCAAGATAATCTCCATAAAGATTAAAAATCCCACCCAAAAATGTAAGTGTAACCAAGAGTATTTATCGAAAATTAGTCTTACTCGTTGTGGATTTTCGAAATTTGAGCTACATCTGACGACGTCACAGAGGACATTGAACGTTTACGCTTTTCAAATTCTGATCGTAATGAAGGTAGTGTAACTTGTTGAAGATTAATATTAGTGACAGAATTCACCCGTGGTGATTTTGTACCAACTAGATAAAATTAAAAAAAAACAACACCTCCTAAATTAATCTATTAAACAAATAAAATGAGATGAACAATTTTCGAAAATTCAATGAGTTATGCTTCTTGATGTATTTAATATAAACTCCTACTATATATGCGGGATAAAATGTGATGTGAAATCGAAGTAGGACACTTAATACCGACAAACAACGTATAAACTTATTAAATAATATCTTTTCGTAGACAACGGTTTGTATTTCAATAAAAGTGATTCAATAGACAAACTGTTTTTTGCTTAGAAAGTGGTGAATGCTACTCACTACGTAGTATATAGAGAGTACGCAGAGGAGCATCGTTTGGAGATTACTACTAGAGAAAAGTATCCGAAGATCAAAGTTTGCAGCGCGATCAGAGTGCATTGAAGACCAGAACAGATATGAGGGAACACAATGAAAAACATGCTTGTAGTGCAAGTGTATGGTTGACGATTGTGTACGCAAATTTTGTAAATTAAGTGTCTTCACATACATACGTACATTCTATATGGTCTTGACTTCTTGATACGTTACAATAGAATTCACTACTTATAGACAACAATTAGCAATTTCAACTTTATTCAAAGTAGGTTTATAATAAAATGGGAAATATTTATGCATAATTATGTTTATGATTGATCCTATTAAGGAATACAGCTAACAAACTGTGTGGTTAGTTTCAAAGTTCAACCGATCATGATACAGCGATGACTAAGGTTACTGAAGTAGATATTTCTTAGAAAAATTTAGTGGATTACGCAGACCACTAAAAGCATACCTGCAATCAATAAAGTCACTCACTACAAGGCAACGAATAATCCAATATAATACAGTAAATACGAACTCACAATAAAATAGATTTAGTTTTAAATACAACTTAACAGCATAATTATTATGATGTCTAATACTGAACGCTAAACTTCGCTTCCACCGATTTGATATCAGACTGGAGTTGCATATCACGTGTACATTATCATCACCAGACAGAAAATTTTATTCGAAAGTCATTTAACTATTAATAGTCAATAATAAGCTTCGAATAAAATTGACGCTACTATTTCAGATACACGAACTCACAGTTACAGACATAAAACCGATGTACAAACAAACATCTCGCATGAATCAATGTAGCCTAACAGGTAAATGTATGTTTGTGTGCACATGTTCTAGAAATCAGGTTTAAGACAAAACTTGACTTTCAAAGTCTTTCACTTCATATTAGCAAAGAATACATACATAATTTACTTTACATCTTAAACTTTCAAAGTAAGAGTATAATTGGAATATTTTAGTCAAGACAAACGAAAATTCGAATATCATGAATCATGAAGGTAATTATTTAAATTAGCTGGAATTGAAAAGCAATTTTTATATTTACGATCAATTATCAAGGGAAAAAGAATTTTGAATATAATAGATTATACGAATGGTTGATTATATGGCAAAACGACGAATTGAAAACGGAAATGAAGCAAATAGAAATATTTAAAAAAAAACTTACGACGCTTTAATGGATTATTTGGTTGTGACAGACTACCAATCGATGGTAATTTACTTGAAAGACAAGGAGTTGGGCGCTAAAATAAAATGAAAATTAGAGATAAGGGAGTAGAAATTAATGAAAACGAAGGAATATAAATCTCGCAAGTCACAATTTCATAACGAAGTTCTGAAGTGACACAGTCAATCAGTCAGTTACAAATAAGAACTTCGTACGTACGTACATCAGTTTCAGTTCGCAGACCACATCAGCACAAATATTTGATTGTCAACTCAAATCGCATTATAGGAGTATTATTAGTATTCGGAGAGATTTGGGAGCGAGGATATTATTCAAGAAGTATAATTCAGTAAAATAAGCTTAAAAACAGAAAGATAAAGGTGATGAAGAATCCAGAGAATTATGACGTGAGAGAAGCCAAAGAATCCATGTACCTGCGCCATTGCAAGCAGTTTTGAGCCATGTCATTCAGGGTCTTTAACCAGCGGTTATCATCGTCTCGCGGACGCCAACCAGACAAACTACACTTACCAACATGACTCAGTTCACTTGTCAGTAACTGCATGAATTTGTGCCATGTTTTGTTTTGGCCGCCCCTAGCTGGAGTGACACAAATGCAAACAATACTTGTTAAGTATTGAATCCATGTCTACATTTATTATTTTAGTGAATTCTATTTAACGATTAGAAGTGAAAATATTACAGAACCAATCAAGATTGATAAGATACATTTTTTACACCATTTAATAATTATGAAAGCCTTCACTTATTGTTACTACAAGTTTGTACAGAATTACAGCTTAATTACAAAAATTTCGCTCGGTAATTACACACAATAAAAAAAAGAGGAAGACAAGATGAGATTTATCAGTTCAGATGAAAAAGTTATTCTGTATTAGATGAATCATCAAATCTATAATAAGCAGTTTGTTTAGTAACAAATTAATGGTTCATTTTTGAAAAGCAGAAATTCAAATATTTTGAAAATTCCCAACTAAGTATAAACCACATTTTTAGAGTAAATTAATGAATGATTGAATTAAGTTAAAATAGTATAAAACGTTAAAGTAGAATCAAAATATGTTTAAATTCATACAGAATAGGAACAGGGTTTTACAGGCATCAGGTTTATCACTACTGAAAAAAGGCAAGAAGACAAGTGGTGATAAAGTAGAGCACTTCACAAAATAGACCCAATATTCTCCACACTACTATTAATCTATTGTCACTACACGATTTTAGAGATTGTTGAATGTTAATGAAGTTATGAAGCAATTTGAGTCTGTTGGATGCTTACTCAGCGATCTAGAGGTTAAGTGTTTGCGCATAAGGCAGAAGATTGTGAGTTCGCGTATGGAGTCCGAGGTTGTGAATATGCACTGCTGAGAAGTCTTATGCTAGAACGAAATGGCCGTACAATGCTTCCAGATTTTCAATAAAGTTCTACTTTAGAATGATTTATGATTTCGATGAAATACTATTAATCTAATTTAGTTTATTATGAGTTAGTGGAAATATAATTGGAACAACACTTTGGTTTCCTGTAGTATTATGCTCAATATTCATTCAAAACGTAAAGTATAACACATAAAAAATTAAATGAATGCATATCAGTACTTTTATCAGCTTTATTTATAAGTCACGGAATTCCATAGAGTGAAACTTTAGTTATGAAGAAAATTAGGTCATATTTTGTAAATCAATGCACATGATGTCTTAATCTATATTATAATGTAGTCATTTGAGTCGTTGTTACCTGTGTAATCCGCGATCAATTTGGAAAGCTGTTTTAGGACTGATAGTAACAAAGAGAAAATGCTTGATATTCACTGTGTCAGAATATGTTCATTTTCTAGCGAAGAATGAAATGCCATTCCATACAGTGAACTCGCCAATGAGAAAACTAGACCAATTGAAACAACTGATTAACCAACACGGAACAGTAGAAAGGATGTCAGTGTATGATTTTATTAGGCGTCATTTACTTAATGAGACTACATCACATGCCAAAATAGAATTAGCGGGGAAACCATAGTCTCGTACGTTAGAAAAAAAATAAAAGAATAAAAAACACTCACCTTATTAAATGTAACATATAACGAGCCACGTCTAAATGGTTGGGTATCATCATAGTCAATGGCAGCATTACTAATGGTATCGGAAGTTGTAGTAGACAAACTAACAGGGATACTGTCAGCCGTATGCTGCTGTTGTTCATCATCGAATTTCGCATATTTCTTATTGAGATAATAATGACCATTGGTTGAATTGTTCATTTGTTGTTGTAATGATTTATCATCATTGTTAACAATATCCTTCTTACATGGTGTACAATAAGTACGACTGTATGCAACACGAGCAATATCAGTTAATAAATCATTCGTTACATTGTAGACATTTGGAATAGTATTATTACTAGGAATTAAAGAATTATCAATATTATGAACCGGTTCAAGTTTATCACAATCTGTGGAATGTATATTTTCATCGGGTTTAACAGTACTAGTCACAGCAGTGGTAGAAGTAGTAGTATTAGTAGTAGTAGTAATAGCAGAAGCAGTAGTAACAGTAGTAACACTATTATCACTAATCATAGTTTCTGTATGACTCATTGAATGAATAGACGAATTAACCAACTGGTCAACAGTGGATTGATTAACTACAGGAATAGGTTGATTACTTGGATGAGCTGGTCTTGCAGGTTTAGCAACAGTTCCAGATGTACGAACTAGATTTTGTAAAACTCCTGTAAACAAAACAAAAAAAAGAACACATCACAAAGTATTCCATTAAAGAGAAAGCACACAAAATAAAGAATAGTGCGAAAAAAATTGTTCATAAATCCTTCATCAGTAAGGACTAATAAACAAGAAATGATGTTTCGGTCAGTTACAAGAAATTAACAACTAGGTATATATGTAATCGGCTGAAGTTGTGATGCCTTATTTGCACAGCAAGATGTTATTATCAGGATAAATTCCAGAACAGTTGCATCATCTGTATCAGCGTAGTAGAGATATTTGTGTAAAAGTAATGTAATTTCAAGGTGGCCAAAGAAATTAGTAGAATACAAAAGTATAAAATCCTCTTAAAATTCGTGATCTAAAGAGGAAAACAGTTTTTAAAAAGATTTAATTTCTTACTACATATAAATATTCATTAACTGACACGACTAAATAAGGGAAGGGACGTTAACACTTAAGTTTGTTAAAAAAATTTTCCATTATTCATGACAAAAGCACCCAGCACAAAGTATCTTAGTTAGTGTTTCGGATTATGATAGAAGTCAAAATCTTATGACAGTGACGTATATCAGGTGTATAATAATTTTAATAAACATTTTTATTAAAAAAGTTGATATTTCTTCTCATCAGACAGATTATTATCATTTAAACCGATAATTGTTGGTACAAACGGGTACCTAAATATTTATGAGCCACACAAATCAATGAATTCGTGTATGGGCTAGGATACAGTGGGAGTGTTCAAACTGAGACAAGTAGTTTTCTTACGAGTCACTTCCCGAGTCTTTAACTTAAGCAGTGAACAACAATAGGTTCATACGCCATTAGTTGCATCGGGATTCTGCAAACGATGAGCACCATTATTTTGGGGTCAGGGTTTTCTAAATTCTCTAAGTGAATCCTTCGTACCCATAAGCTCGGTTTAACCTTGGCCGAACAGTCGCTTTCCCTCCTCTCACCTTTGTTAATAAAGCTACCACCACCGCAAGAAGGCAATGAACACGACTTCCATGAGCAGTGCTTATATACGTGTGGGGATTTCGAACGGAGCAGCGGACTCCTTGCACTCTCGATCAAAGCTTTCAGATAAAACAAATACATAAAGCATATATTAGCTTCACCTTGAAAATGGCTGCCATATTTTACTGATAAAATCTTCAAACTTTGATTACCACTTTGAATACATGTATATATATATATATATATATATATATATATATATATATATATATATATATATATATGACTGCGCAGCTGGAACAAGTTTACCGGACATAACATTAAAATTATTCAAACATACGTTCTATATAAAATCAATCATATTGACTGTAAGTTGTAAGGAGCTGAAACAAATCCATGAATTAATACTGTCCTGATAGAATATAACATATTGTAACACCTGATTATCCGAAGTTGTTCAGGGATAGAGTTTGAAAATGTGTCAATTGTTACAGTAAGTCATCCTACAGAAAGAAGGTTACCGAATAAAAAAATTCGAAGGTGATCATTAGATCAATAAAATTTCATTATATGTGACCGAATTTAGTCTACAAGATCATTAATTATACGTAACCCTTCCTTATGGAATCCGTACTTGGTCGTAAAATGTAAAATAGCTATGTACGTTGAAAGCGTTTTATGAGAACGATTATTTTTTAAATGACGAGGTATTTAAATAACCTGATATACCAGAACTGTTAGATGTGTTAAACAGTATAAAACCAATATGAAACATGCGTCATTCCACAAGACGAGGATTATTTAAAATCAGTAGTCAGTCAGTTACAACGTAGAACTTCATACGTACATATATCAATTCAAGTCACCAAGCCACATTAGCATATCCAATTATCCTCTACGGATTCAGTTTTGAAAAACATTAAATTTCAAATATTTACAACCCGAGGGTGGGTATGAATTCTATCTAATAAAGCTAGAAATTTCATTACGTTTTTATTTTGATTAAAATCAAATAAGCCAATTGTTTGCTTACAACTGAACATTAACAGTAGGCCGTGAACATCAATAACATGGTAGATAATCTTATACAACATTAACTGAGCAAACAATGAAATGATAATAGAATCTAAGAAACAACTTGTTTATTATTTATAAAGAATAGCGGGAAACTGTATATTTAAATAACCTATTGTTTAATATCAATGAAATCGAAATATTAGTTGGACAATGTATATAAGGTTTTATACCATATATATATACATAGATATAGTCGATAATAAATAAATTTCACACAATGTGTTCTAATTACAGGAAAAAGGAAAATTAAATCATACATTTTATTCTTGGTCTAATTACCAACACTTTCAAACTAACTAAGAAAGAGTAACTAACACACACACACACACACACACACACAAGCAATGAATCAATAGATACAGTTAAAAGTAATATACACCGATTGATTACATAATGCTATTATCAAATTATAATATATCGATAAATCAATACTAATCATGTTAATTAAATAATAAAATACCGAAAAGTAAGCTCGAGAAAAAAAAACAAATAATTTACACTAATTTCAATAATTTTTTAAAAAAAAAAATAAAAGAAATTCATTAACGAAATAACAGAAAAAAATCGAAAAGAGAAATAGTGATTATAAAGAAAATTATAACAAGGTAGAGAAATTTGTGAAATACGAAAAATATACATACAAACAGGTGTGTTGCCTCGAATAAAATTAGAATAATTGCAATATAAAAATATGACTAACGTAAGTTAGTCCGAGATTTTCACTTTACAACGACTCAGTTGTTTTTGCTTGTAGTGACCAATGTCATATTTTTGTCTGGTCGATTAGTGTTGATTGAATTCTATCAACCAAGCTGAAATGTGTACATGAAGTCTAAGGGACTAAACAAAGAATGGATTATATTGAAATGCTAAGTAATTTGAGTTAGTCGATAAGTACTCCTAAACCTAAATTTTGCGGTAATTTACTCTGGTAAACAAGGTGTACCTATAATCGTGAAGGAATCGATGTTGAAGGGATTCGACCGATTTCATCCAACTCTGCAGTCTAAGATGTTACCAGTGAGCTATTTGAAAAGCGAATGACCACATGTACGGCTGAAACATTTAATTTGAAATGACCAATATCATGTTCGTCTGGTTCTTTAATACTGGTCGAATTTTATAGACCGATCATAAAATAACCATTACGCATAAAGTGACTAGCTATCAAGTACTGATAACTAATATGGAAGCCAAGTTTTGATCAGTAGGAATTCAGTCAGTCAGTCAACAACAACAACAACATAAAACTTCGTACGTACGTACATCAGTTCAAGTCGCAATACCACATTAGCACAGATACACAAATGCCAATTTAAATACTATATTGGTAGAGATAGTGGAAGTAATACTAGTAATGAAAAAGACTAAGATCTCAAAATATTATTCAAGGAGTAGAATCTGGTGAAATAAAATTTAAACAAAAAGATAGAGGTGATGAGGAATTTAGAAGGTTACGATTTGAGAGAACACAAACAATTAATGCACATGCACCATTGCAAACGGTTTTGAGCCATGTCATTCAGGGTATATAAACATTGATTACTATCATCTCGCTGGCCCCAACCAGTTAGTCAACACCTACCAACATGACTCAGTTCACTTGTCAGTGACTTCATGCATTTCTGCCATGTTTTGATCTGGCCACCCCTAGCTTTCGTCCAACCTATTCCTACATCTCGAAACATCGCTCGACGAGGCAGTCAGTAGTTAGGCATACGTAACACATGTCCCAACCACCTCAACTGATGAAGTTTCATTAATTTATCTATTGATTTGCCATCTTTACCTAGCACCCGATTCCTAATAACAGCGTTGCTCACTCGGTTGTCCCAGGATACCCGAGCAATGCTTCGAACACACCTATGATCGAAAACCAGTAACCTACAATTATCTTCTACTCTGACTGGCCATAAAGTAGGACGGAGCGAACTGCTGCGCAGTAAACTCGTCCTTTAGTCAGCAAACGGATATCTCTTCTACGCCATAAGTGACGCAAGTCGGTGAAGGCCGATCGAGCTTTCTGTATCCGTGCTAAGATTTCGTCAGTCACCAGGCCATCAGGACTGATGAGACTCAGTAGGAACTAGCAGCTCATCGGGAATCAAATAGCGACATAAAAACAATGAATAACAACGGATTAAATATGAATGATAACGTAGTTAAACCTACAAAAGGTAACTGAATTACATATTTCTTGTTATTGACTGCAAAAAGTAGCTAAAATCAACTTTGTGACCCACAATTGTTAAGTATAATAATTAGTAATGTTATGTATATGAAATATTGATATTGTTGTAATATTTACGATAAAAGTACAAAATGTATTCAATTACAACCTTTAAAAGACAGCAAGCTTTTTTTAAGGTGTAAGCATATCTTACTATAATGTCAGCAAACATAAGAAAACAGAGACAGAATCAGATACGTACGTTATTGAATGATAGATTACTCTTATCACACAAACTATAACATACACTTCAAATGTATATGAATTTCCCATTTTTTTAACGACACAAAGCATCAGTAACTTGTCTCTGTTTATTGAATAAATTATTATTTAGGAATGGAGTTTGAAAAATTACAATATTCAGACAGAAAAAGAGGACGGTGTAGAAACCAACTAGTGAATAAAAATAGAATCGATATCAAATAAAAACCACTTTAGGTTTCACATCATTGACTGACTTTGGTTAAAGTCAGTCAAAAGAAAAATATTGGACACTTTTTTTGTCTTCGTATGGGAACCTAGCGATAAATGTGCATGATATCATCAGAGATCAAACCTTAAACATTCTGAGCATGGGACCCGAATCGAAATTTCAATTAAAACTAAAATAACGTGATGTTGAATTTCGAGAAGAAAAATGATGAGTGACATCTGCTACATTGAAATAAATTTCAAACTACATAGACGAATAATATTTATCAATAATTAGTGTCATCCCATCACTTTTCCTATGAGAAAACTCATAATCCCATATGACCTTTAAAGCTAGACACCAATGACTTCATGAATATTAAAACAGTTTTAATATCACTTAAGACAAGCGAAAGTTTCTCGATGATATGTTATATTGTCGATCTTATTTGCTCCGAACAGCTCTGATGAAGGGAGTCTGCTTTCCCTGTTGAAATGATCTCGTATAGCAACGCGCGAATAGAAACTGTCATGGACGTTCAATTCAGGGAAGGGGTGTTTTTGCAAGTGGAAGGACTGAAAGCACTTAAATCATGTTAGTGGATACCAAAGATCCACCTAAAGGAGTTGTATAGCTCTAAGTTCA